>CM033649.1:8989110-9152600 GCA_019512145.1 Engystomops pustulosus
ACATGAACGTCATCAATAAAACCTTATAACGTGACTCCTCTTCCATGGGCTTTGTTGTTAATGGCTGGTGACCTTGATAGATTGCATGCTGGGAAGAAGAATAATATTCCTAATGAAAGGATGTGATGGTCTCAGCCTCTCGTCAAAAGAAAAACATAATTTATACACAATTATTCCGCCGGCGTCAATGCGCTTAAACAGGATTGTGATGCGAAAGTTGGTTTTGCGCTAAATATCTATTCAATGGGTCGAGTCTTTGAAGTTCTCACAATGTTTCTACATCGAATAGAGTTGTTAAAGGATTTTTCTGATCTATGGACTGTCAATGAGCAACACCCAAAGAGCTGATGGGAAACCATTGAGCAGAACGAGATGAGGAGCGATTTGAGGGCTTTTGTTGGTTGATACTGATGACTTCATCTTAGGATAGGTAAACCGGTGAAATCAGAGGGATCCGACAACCAGATCCCACAGCAATCACCGGTTCCACTTTGCATCTGGTGCCAAAGAGGGACAGAGAAGTTGGAAGCTCCGTACATTGCGTTGTGGCTGTTCTGGGTTACTGCAGCTCAGTTCCCATTTATACGTTGGCTGTGAAGTGACCGGAACCTTTTGTTTCCAATGTTGGAGCGTATCTGGAATAGTTGAATGTTGGGGGGTTGGAGTGTTAGACAGCCACCTATCTGGAGAATAAAACATAATGGACCCCAGTATGGAAAACTCCTATTGGTCAGTGAAACATGGGTTATCGCTAAAGCGCAGACAAGGGGGCTTATTTACTAAGGGTTTGCAGATCTCATTTCCGTCGGGATTCACAACATTTTCAGGATTTTAGGGATTTAGCAGGGGATTGTGTCGCACGCGATCAGATGTTGACGCAGCGGTGCTGGCTTTCATGCGTCAGAAATTGGGGGGGCCGGCCGCCAGATGGGCCAACTGTTTCGGACTGAGCGCGGGATTTAACATACAATTTGGGTCGTAAGATCAAGCACTTACATGCACCAGGAAGAAGAAGGTGAACTCCTGCGGACCTGAGCGGGGAGGCGACACATGTAGGAAATCGGGCGCACAATCTTTGTGGATCGCGGCAGATGTGCATTCCTGTCGGACAATGCACTTTCGGGGATTGCGCAGGACGGTGCCAAAAAGGCTTTGCATCAAATTTATCAAAATTGTGCAAATGCTGAATTTTGGTGCAATTTTCTGGCATTTACTAAGCTACCTATTAAGAAGTGCAAAGTTATACTAGACAGTCTTAAAGACTTAAAGGACATCTACCACCAGGATGAAGGATTGTAAACCAATCACACTTATATGCTGGTGTGTGCCCCCTCTGGGAGGATCTGCTCTACTTTTTAGCTTCCTATGTCCTGGTTTTTAAGAAAAAAACTGTTTTTAAAATTATGCTACTGAGCCTGAGGGGTTCCGAGCTCCATAGGTGTTAATAGAGCCTGGAGCCCCTCAGGCTCATTTGTCGTAAAAAACAAGGGCATAAGAAGTCTAGAGATTAGCAGATCCTGCCAGAGGGGACACACACCAGCATGTCAGTGTGCTTGGTTTACAATCCTTCATCCTGGTGGTAGATATCCTTTAATTAAGAGCTAAGCTATGATTAGAAAGCATCACCCTTATTATTAAATGGTTCCTTTTCATGGTTGAAATGTTATAAAAATCAGTTTGTTAAGTTATATGCAATTCACCTGATGTGAGTCATTCACACTAAGTGAGTCACGCATATTAAATTTTACTTGCACTGTCCTGCCTCCTTGATAGATAGGTCTAAGGGTTATGATTTTCTGCTGTATGGAACATTGAGAGAGAGCTCTGTTAAATCATTGGGCACTTAAAGTCATGTGACCAGGATGACATCATCTAAGGTCCTGTTACATCTGCACCGTCTACACCATGTATGTATCTGATCATATAAAATCACAGCAGCCTCCATGGAGGATGGGGAGGAGTAGAAGTCCATGGAGGCTGATGTGATTTCATGTGATCATATACATACATGGGGTAGAAGTTTGCAAATGTAACAGGACCTTAGATGATGTCACTGAAGTCACATGACATGCTGTGTAGTCTATCTCTACACTGTCTTACTTTTGGACACTTTTGATAAATCTACCCCAACGTTTTAAAATGAGTTTATCCCAAGGTAACATAAAAAGTGGTATTCATGGTGGGGAAAAAGTGGACTTATATTGTGATCCTCTATCTAAATAGTTTAGTAGAATTTGGAGCATCTAGAGCCATAGGACCTGTGTGTGCCTTTCAATTGACACTAAACACAACCCTACAATGTGCACAAGCCTTAAAGGGAATCTGTCACCATGATTTACCTACCTGTACTTACTCCTATGTTACATAGGGCTTGGCCCACACATGGCTCCCATGTCTTTAAATCTTTTTTTTCTGCTGCTGCTTCCTGGGTAATATGCAAATTAGGCTGAAGTGCTTTAGGGAGCACTAACAGAGAACTTCAAGGCTCAGGCTCCATGGTAATGCCAATGGCACATAATACAATGTCACCGCCAAGCGCCTTCTCTCATCCTTCCTATGTCACTCCTAGGTCCAGAATGATATTGACCCGGAGCCCTAAGGTTCTCTGCCAAAGCCCTTTGGCCTAATTTGCATATTTCTAGAGTGAGGTTTTGCCATGGATTGAACAGCTGGATAATGGAAACAAAGTTACAGGTGGCATGTGTGGGCATAGCCTAACATAACAAAGCAGTCAGTTGTGGTAGGTAAATCATGCTGACAGGTTCCCTCTAAGACTCCCTGGGGTTTGGATTGCTTTTCCATGTCATATTGTCATAATTTTGGACAATATCTGTCAGATCTTGTAATATTGAGATTCCAAGAATTTCTTAAATAAATAATGTAATGAAATATGCCCATCCAGATCCCGAATTAGTGTCAGGATGCTCGTGCCAGCATGGATACTATCTCCAGCTGCAGCAATACTTCTGCTCTGGGAAGATTTCCCGGCTCATATTCATTACATTTTGTGTCTTCTCCAGTTTGTCTAACAATACATTGACCACACACAAATCCAGCAGCCCCAGCTGGACGCTCCGAGGAACTGAGCCGGGGACAGGGAATCGGAGACCCACGGCTTATCCTGGAAACACCAATGTATACACAGCACAATGCCCGGAATGATGGATCCAATGTTGTCATAATAAATAGGATGGGAATATGTCATCCTAATAAATCTGTCATTGTGCATTATGACTAAACACCACGACTTCCCTCCCCCTTGTTAAAGGCTCATTTCTCACTTTAGATTTGTGGAATTTGCCTAATAATCTTCCTACTGGTGATGAAGTTACTTATATTACATATTATATTTTTTTCAGGCCCCCTAGGGCAGTGATGGCGAACCTTTTAGAGGCCGAGTGCCCAAACTACAACCAAAATCCACTTATTTACCATGAAGTGCCAACGTGCCATTTTAAGCAGTAACTTATTGCTACCTGTTCTTCCACTTCTTTAATTGTATCGGCCCCCTGAA
Organism: Engystomops pustulosus; assembly: GCA_019512145.1. Classification (NCBI taxonomy): domain Eukaryota; kingdom Metazoa; phylum Chordata; class Amphibia; order Anura; family Leptodactylidae; genus Engystomops; species Engystomops pustulosus. The sequence continues at coordinate 8,992,625 of CM033649.1, forward strand.
GCCACCAATACAGTTGAAAGTAGGAGGGCAAATTCAGACTATCATTGCAGCTTCCCTCCAGGGTCTCTCTGTACAGGAAGAATGGTTGGTCCAGCAGGAGAACATCCACAGACAATGCAGTTCTGTCAGCACCTTCTCACTTTTCAAGCAGTTTCAAACAGCCAATGAAGTGTCGCTGTAAAATAGTGCTGAGGGCAACATCCTATAAGTTGCGTGTGACTGTGGGAAAATTTAATGGATTTGGTCCTGTTTGGTGACCTCTGTCCTGGGCTGATGGCCTGAGTGCCCACAGAAAGGGCTCTGAGTGCCACCTCTGGCACCAGTGCCATAGGTTCGCCATCACTGCCCTAGGGTGTAGGGAAGGGGGGCCGACAACTGGTTAATGTTATAAGCATGGAGTATGGTAGGGAAAGTTTTTGTACTGTTTCAGTAAATAATTGCTATTGCACGGCTCGTTATATATCCTGGTCATGTGATGTCACACAGGTGCACGGCTTGTTTTATGCCCAGTCATGTGATGTCAAACAGGTCCACAGCTCGTTATATCTCTGGTCATGTGATGTCACACCGATGCACGACTCGTTATATCCCTAGTCATGTGATGTCGCACCGATGCAAGACTCGTTATATCCCTGGTAATATGATGTCACACAGGTGCACGGCTCGTTATATCCCTGATCATGTGATGTCACACCGATGCACGACTCGTTATATCCCTGGTAATGTGATGTCACACAGGTGCACGGCTCGTTATATCCCTGATCATGTGATGTCACACAAGTGCACGACTTGCTATATCCCTCGTCATGTCATACACATACAATATGCCCAGCACGCACCTGAAACTGAACGTGAACATCCAACGTCCAATCATCTCTACTGCATAATAATAAGAGCTGTGTGACATAATGACCCATGAAGCCGGGTGACATCACATGACCTGAGATATATCGAGCCGTGCACCTGTGTGACATCACATGACCTGAAATATTACGAGCCGTGCACCTGTGTGACATCACATGACTAGGTTGCTGTGTTTATCGATAGGAAATAAACAATGGGGGACATTTACTAAGGGCCCGATTCACATTTTCCCGACGTGTTACCCGAATATTTCCGATTTGCGCCGATTTCCCCTGAATTGCCCCAGGATTTTGGCGCACGCGATCGGATTGTGGCGCATCGGTGCTGGCATGCACACGACGGAAATCGGGGGGCGTGGCCGAACGGTAACCCGGCGGATTCGGAAAACCCGCCGCATTTTTAAAAAAAAATCTGTTGCAGAGCTTGCACTTACCTTCACTCAGCCCGGCTCGGTGTATTCCAGTGCGTTCCAGGGAACTTCAGCGCAGCGGAGGAACTGCCTTAATAAATCCCGAATCCAGCGCTGAGAACGCACCACTGGATCGCGAATGGACCGGGTAAGTAAATCTGCCCCAATGGGTCTTCCTATAAAATGACAGCAAGCAGATCTAGAAAACCATGAGGAATTGATACTGAAAACGTATTTGCATATTATGCATATATTTTGCATAAATTGCATTACTTTTCATTACACAAACCATATCAATTATTTGCTGTAAGTGGACAACCCATTTAACGTGTGTCTGCACAAGAATACACAACTTAAGGTTGCATCATAGCACTTTTTTGGCAATGTTTTTATGGTTGTCTGGTCTATTACGTTTACTACTTACAGCATTATTAGATGTGATATTGTACATGAATGACACTGCTTCTGGTCATTACGTGAAGATGTATGGAATTGGCCCATGGGTCATGGAAATTTTCTATAGGTTCCATAATGGGGCACATTTACTTACTCGGTCCATTCGCGATCCCGTGGCGCGTTCTCCGACGTTGATTCGGAGCTTGCCGGGATTCACTAAGGTCGTGCGCCCGATATCCACTAGGTGTCAATGCAGGTCCACCGAGGTCCGCCGGAGTTCACCATCCTCTTACTGGTGCATGTAAGTGCGTGTCAAGCGACACATTTTTTTTTTAATACCGTGGGTTTGCCGATGGCCACGGCCCTCGATTTCCGTCGGATGAAACCCAACGCCGATTCGACACAATGCGATCGCGTGCGCCAAAAACCCGGCGCAAAACGGCGCAAACCCGTAATTTTCGGGAAACCCGAGGGAAATGCGCGATTCGGGCCCTTAGTAAATGAGCCCCAATGAGTCCATTTTGCTATGTGTCAAATTTGTAAAAGTTGTATGGCTCTATTAATTTCATGTTTTGATCCCACCTTGTTTGGCCACATGACATCAGGCTGGAGAATGGAGCGCGGGTGGGATATCAGACAGGGGTGCGTCTGGGGCTTTGATATTCTAGAACGTAGCCCTAGATGCCCTCTAATCTTACCATGTACTTCAAGAGCCTCTGACACTTTGGACATATATACATTTTTCCCTCCATCTACCACCTTCGAAACTCATGAGTCGTATTGAATTAAAAGCACTTAATACTGTCGGCTTAGAATTACTCAGAAATGTGCTTAAGAGCTGAACTAAAAGGACCACCCCTTATGATAATGCTAGAGGTTAATTCCTTCGCTAATTCAACTCTTGACCTTCGTTTCACAGTCGGCCAGCATTGCCGTCAATTGTGATTTATCTCCCTGAAGACACCTGTGCCATGGAAATATAAGGGCGCACATGAGAAAGAAAGCAGCTGGAGCCGACAAGAGTTAAATCTGAGATGAAAATATGAAATACTTATTACTCGAGACGCTTATGTGTGATCTGTAGGTAGTAATACGCCATATTTCTTGATCTTACATGTCTAAGGGCTAAGTCAAGGCAGCTGTTTTTCGAGAAGCTTGAAGCAACCCATGCACAGAGCTATAGGAAGGTGGAACCTCTCCAGACGCTAAATCAAGTGTGAGATCTTATATTCCTGGTTTCACTTGTCTCCGTTAAAAATTTTGCTAATTCACCTCTTGACTTACGATTCCCAGTCTGCCAGTGTTGCCTCAAAAGGTAGATCGGGTGGTAGGTGGATGTATGGGACGTGAGGATAGCCCATTTTTGGGCTAATCCTCACGTTACGGCTATCTTTTAGAAAACTTTAATCCGCTGATATGTCAATTTTTTAAGCGGCTACTGGGGCGTGGATTAGCCAGACATGAGGCTACACGTCGCGGCTACTCCACGCCCCAGTAGTCTCTTTTCTGCTCCTACCATTTAATCTTCGGCGCACCCGCAGGGCTGAGTTCTGTGCATGCGCAGAACGCCGGGTACTCGGACGAGGGCACGCAGCTTTGAGGAGCTGCACGCCGAAGATGACATGGTAGGCGGAGGAAAGAGGCTACTGGGGCGTGGAGTACCCGCGACTTGTAGCCTCATGTCCGGCTACTCCACGCCCCAGTAGCCGCTTAACAAAATTTACATATCAGCGGATTAAAGTTTTCTAAAAGATAGCCGGGACGTGAGGATTAGCCCAAAAAAGGGCAATCCCCACATCCCATTCATCCACCTACCACCCCTTCTGCCCAGAACCTCTCGAGTCACCAATGTCAAGTGAGATCTTATATTCCTGGTTTTATTTGTCTCCGTTAAAAATTTCGCAAATTCACCTCTTGACTTCCGATTCCCAGTCTGCCAGTGTTGCCTCAATTGTGATTTACGTCCTTTAAGATTCCTGTACGATGGAAATATAATGGCATGCAATTGTCTATGGGCTAAGTCAAGGCAGCTGTTAGGAAAAGCTTGAAGCAACCCATGTACAGAGCTATGGTATGTGTAGATATCAGGAAGGAGGTCTTCTGCCCAGAACCTCCCTTGTCACTAAAGTCAAGTGAGATCTTACATTCCTGGTTTCACTCGTTTCCATTAAATCCATTGTCCACCAATCAACATTTATCATAAAACGAGTAAGAAATATTCCACAGTAGAGCATCGACACAATGACCCCCAAGAATGATACTTGTATTCTAGCAAGTGGTATTAAAAAAAAACCCTATGACCGTCCAGGAAATGTGTTTTAAACATAATTTTAAGGCAGTTTTATTATCATTTTATTTGCATGGGCATTTCCCGGCATAGGGGTGGCCCAAATGCTATGCTGGTTCCATCAGACACGATTGAGGTGTCACCACGTGTTGCTGCTCTCCAGATGAGAAGGTAAGGCGTGGTGCACCCCCAATGGGGAATAAGTCAAGAGAGTCCAGGTGTGCAGTGGACAGTTTCCTTCTTTACTGAAGGACTGACTTCTCCAGTCCCTCTCTTTCTCAGAAGGCTGATACCCCGGTCACAGGCTCGGAGCCCAGGGTCTATGGCGACAGGGAGACAGGACAGCTTCTTCTTCTGGTTTCTCACGTACATGTGCAATCTTCTTCAGGCTTTGTTCTCTAACTGCAGACACTAAGGACTAGGAATATTCTCCAGGTGAGGAGTGATTACATTGTAGCACAAACACAATGACAAAGGGTTTTCCCATAGACTTACATTACATTAGAGAGATGAAAATAACAATAATGATGATTCAAGAATGGTGAGCGGACAAGAACCGCACCGTTCTAGAATTCAGACAGAAGTTGTGGTTTGGGCCCGGTATTCAGCTCAACACTCATGTCGCTTGCATGTAATGGTTTAACACCTGTGATTGATACCAGAACTAATTGTGGCCTTGTGTTTGGGTACCCAGCCAGAGATTCTGAGAAAGGTGCAGCCAAACTCACTGAACCCGAATGGGTCTGCTCTTCCCTAATGGTGAGATTTAATGAGAAAATTCTAACTATGACACAACCTGTGATGATTTACTAAGCTTGGTGTTTGTGATGGTGATGGAAGGTCTTCTTTGAGCTCATCATCTTATTGAGGGCTTGATTAAAAATCATCATCAAAAGAAAAATCAAAAGTGGATCCAAATTGCAGGAATTTTGTCAGGGCAAAACATAAGAAAATATGTCCTACAATTGCCCGTTTGTATTCCAGATAGAGTCTGGCTATGCTCCTGATGAGACGTGGATGGTGTCCAGTCTTAGGTCCTTAATTGGATTCAGGTTTGTGAGGACCAGACAATGACATCATAGAAATGGCATGATACAGTCATAGAACCATTCAAACACTTGTGCCTGTCTGTTTGTAATCCAGCAACTCGGTCATTCCCCCATTGCACTTGCCGGTTGCAGATAGATCCATAGAAATACGATTATCTTGGCATTGTTCCATAGGCATGTAGACTCAAAGGTATGTCTCTGCTCCTATTAAAGGGACCTTTGGACTTCATGGGATCACTTATACATAGAACTTCCTGTTTCTCATCCTTCAGTCCGCCCTAATAGGATCATCCACTGTGCCTCTTTCTCTTACAGTCCGTCTCACTGACACAGGAAGAGAAGAAGGGGAGGGAGCAGGATGAGTCCTAATTTCCTGCTGCAGGACCTTCCTATTCATAAGAGCTCAGACGTGTAAACAAAGATCCACAAAGAGTTTGCAGACAGCACTAAAGTAAGTAGCAGGACTGCTGAATCACTTGATGAACATTCAGCGATTATTATTAACCCCTTAATGACTAGGCCCTTTTGCGTTTTTAAGTTTTCTTTTTGTGCTCCCGACCTTAAATAATCGATAACTTTATAATTTTTCTATGTGCAGAGCTGTGTGAGGGCTTTTTTTCTTCATAACAAATCGCAATTCATTGTGACAGTATTTAATATTCCATGCAGTGTAGTGCAATGTGCAGCAAACACTCATTGGGGGTCATTTACTAAGGGCCCGAATCACGTTTCTACATCGGGTTGGGCGAAAATTACCGAATTGCACCGAATTGCCCCCGGTTTTTGCCACACGCGATTGGATTGTGGCGCATCAGCGCCGGCATGCACGCAACAGAAATCGAGGGGCGTGGACGTCAGAAAACCCGTCGGATTCATAAAAAACCGCCATATTTTTTTTAAAAATGTGTCGCTTGCCTGCACCCAGCCAAGCTTGGTGAACTCCGGCAGACCTTGGCAGACTTCAGCGCAGCAGCAACACCTGGTGGACATTGGGCGCACTACGTTAGTGAATCGCCAGAAGACACGTATCAGCGTCGGAGAACGCGCCGCTGGATCGCAAATGGACCGGGTAAGTAAATGCGCCCCATTGTGTATGGGTTCAGCCCTCTCTGAACTCCCACAGCTGACGTCTGATGTTTAGATACATCACACATCGTTAAGAGGTTAAGGCAGTGAAGGCACATGGGCAACTTTTGTAAAAGAGTGGCCATCCCCTTTAACTCATTAGAGTGGCCACTCTTTTAAAAAAGTTACCCATGTGCCTTCACTGCCTTAGCCTCTTAACAATGTGTGATGTATCTAAACATCAGACGTCATCTATATGTATTGCTTGGAGTACAAATGCTGGGATCCCCAATGATCAGAACAATGGGGGGCAAAAAGTTCACTAACGTGCCCATTATGAAATTGGGTGCTTGGCCAGTGTTCCATTCACTTCTATGGGACATACCAACAGCTTCATAAAGTGATGGGCGCTCATGTTAGGCATCTGCATTCTCTATGGGCACTTCAGGGGAGATGCGAATTCCCGGGGGTACCTGTGGTCAGACCCACCCATTCCCAGCCATAGGGGATAGGGAAGTAGTGTGCCTAGTAGCACAGATTTTGGGGCAGATTTACTTACCCGGCCCATTAGCGATCCAGCGGCGCGTTCTCTGCGCTGGGTCCGGGTGATTTATTAGGTAGGTTCTCTCCGACGCTCCACCAGGTGGCGCTGCTGCGCGGAAAAGCATCGGAATGCACCTGGAATACACCGACCGGGCTGAGTAAGGAATGGCATTTTCACGACACATTTTTTTTAAAAATGCTTCTTTTTTCCGAATCCGTCGGATTTCTTTCAGCCACACCCCCTGATTTCCGTCGCGTGCATGCCTGCGCGATGCGCCAAATCCTGGGGCAATACAGGGAAAATCTGCGCAAGATCGGAAATATACGGGTTAACACGTCGGGAAAACGCGAATCGGGCCCTTAGTAAATGACCCCCAGTATCTGTTTCGTAATAGAACCACTTGGTTAAGAAAAATATCAGAATTTCCTATGTACAAAGCAAGGGTTAATGGGGCGATCTTTGTGTGGTCTCGCCTATGTGCTAAGAAACCTGCTTAAAACCAGAACTGTTTTTCGAATTTGTCTTATAAATAGTGGAATTTTTATTAAAAAAAAAATCTGAAAGAAATTGAGTTTCGTGTTTCTTTCCTTGTGCAGCCATGTAGTTTTTATTGCTGAACGAGGCTGTGGTTAGTGTAACCCAATCCCCCTAGTAATATAGTGCGGCATGTGAGCGCTGCAACGTTACCGCATCCAGTTACACTTTTATTATCCCAAAGTCAGCCTACGGTTAGATTAAATTGTCAAGTTTTAGTAATCTGTGCAAGTGGTGATCAAATTAATCCTGTTTTTTAAAGGCAGGGCCCAAAGCCAGTGTACGGAGAAATGCGCTGCGGAGGCCGAATGACACGTTTTGTAATTAACTAGAAATTCCTCTTTAAAAATAGTCCCTTTTATGGATCTGGTGGAGGCCAACGATACAAATCGTGTTCACATCCGTGTACTTTGTATATTTTTTTTGGTGTGTTTCATGTATTCTGTTCTGATCTGTAAGTACCGTATTTTTCGGACTATAAGGCGCACAAAAAATCCTTTGATATTCTCAGAAAGGTGCGCCTTATAGTCCTGTGCGCCTTATATATGTACCGTACTTTCAGACAACAGCTGCCTTGAACTGTGCACAGGTCTGCCACCTGCTGGTCATTCATCCTTATAATCCGGTGCGCCTTATATATAAACCTAGACAAATTGATGGTGCGCCTTATAATCCGGTGCACCTTTTAGTCCTGCGCGATCCCCGCAAGTGTTTTGTCCGACTGGAATGCACATCTGCCGCGATTCAAGAAGATCGTGCGCCCGATATCCTGCATGTGTCGCTTCCCCGCTCAGGTCCGCCGGAGTTCACCTTCTTCTTCCTGGTGCATGTAAGTGCTTGGTCTTGCAACACAATTTGAAAGCGAAATCCCGCACTCAGTCTGAATCAGTCGGATCATCCGACGGCACGCCCCCCGATTTCTGTTGCATGAAAGCCGGCGCAGCTGTGCCAAAATTCGATCACAATCTCCTTCTAAATGCCTGTCCCAGCGCCACAATCCCCGAAAACATCGGAAAACCCAACAGAAATGCGGCCGCGGGATCCTTAGTAAATAAGCCCCACTGTACCTTTAAGAATAAAAAAAAGTTAAAAACAAACTACTGTTACAGTAAAGATAAAATAATCTAAACTGATTGTTGGGGGGAGAACGGGGCATTCTTCTGTATTCTGTATCGATTACTAATGTGTCATTCACACTTAAAGGGAAACTGCATCCAAGACAAACTGTTGTTGTACGACTCGAGGACCGATCCTTGGAACTAGCGTAAAGTTTACTTCCGGCCAAGAATAAAAATTTTACGTTGTTCCAAAAAATGACATGTTGTTATTGTTTAATTTCCATACATACCAGGGTTCACTTGTAATATGGAAATCGGGGGAACAATTGATAACAGAAAAAGTTTCAGCTTCAAAGGGAACCTGTCACCAGGGACCTCATGTTCACTAAAGACAGGTTACGGAAGTCTGTAAGTTCTCTAAGCATTTGCATTACAATATAATTGTGTGTTATAACTTACCTAGTACCCTGACAGAATCCTCTGGTTAGTCCCAGGGGTTGGGCTTTGATTTGGATGCATTTCAAAAAAACAACATGTGACTTGTCTGTGCTGCAGACTCCTCAGCTCTCAGCCCCCACCTTTGTGCTCCTGTACAACTTCTCCCTCCCCCACTGATGTCACCAGGCTGTAAGCTCTGTAAAGGAGCAGGAGGGAGGAGCTGTACAGGAGCACAAAGGCGGGTGTTACCAGTAAGTGTTTGCTGTAATATGCAGCAAAGACTTATGGGCTTTGGAGAGGGCTCAGCCAATGCAAAATATTGCACAAAATCAGATTTCAATCAGATTTGTGTGGGTCCATAGGCATAACTACAGTGGTAACAGCCATAGCAGCTGCTATGGAGCCCGCAATGTCAGGGGGCCTGGACATCCGACCTGACATTAAAGAATGGAGGTTGTGCATCATTATATACATATTATGCTGCACATTGTACATCATAATATGTATATAACATATTTATGATATGCTGTATATGCGTGTGTATCTGTTATGTGTATATGCTGCACCTCTGTATATGGATTTGTATGTGTGCATATGTGATGTGTACATGCTCTGTATGTGTGTGTATGTGTATAAAAGTGTGTATGTTTATGTATATAGGTATATAAATGTGTGTGCATATATATGAGTGTAATATGTATACTATAAAATGGGAAGTCTGCTATGGGGCCCTACTTCTCCTAGTTACGCCTCTGTGTGGGTCCAACACCCAACACCCACATAGATCAGCTGTTCTCATCAGTAATGCACAGAGAATGGAAGAGGAAGCAGACAGCGCTGTTCTCTGTGTACTGGTCAAATGGAGTCACTGCAACTTAGCTGTAATTTCATTGAATATTCCACAGTAACGATACAGGGAAAGGTGCCGTCTGCTGTCCGTCCCATTCTCTGTTTATCAACCAGTAAGAACAACTGATTTGTGGGGTGCTGTAAGTTGGACCCCCCAGCAATCTCATTTTGAGGACCTTAATCTCAAACCCCTTTAATATGGTTGTCCGTGAATACAATATAATAAATCACTTATACTTACCTCCTCTCATCACCGGCGCTCTCTGTATGTAGAGAGTCCGGTGGGGATGAGTGGCGCTGCAGCTGACCGGGAGTGTGGAGAGAGGTGAGTATAAGAGGCTTATTATTTTTAAACCCCCCCCAGCCCAGGGGTGGAGTAAGACTGCCTTGAGCCCCAGGATGTATGAATATTATACCCCTACAATTCTAGGATCAATTCCTACATATGTTACTAGAATTAAAGGGAACCTGTCATCAGCAATTGGCCTAATAAACCACCACCAGAACATTGTGAAACCTTCTAGTTTTTGTTTCTTTCATGGCCCAGTTTGGTGGCATCATGCAGAAAATCAACTTTGTGAGATGTAAATTGGTTGTATATAAAGTCAAGGAGGAGGAGAGTTTAACACTTAAGTCAAGGTGGGGAGCTCTGAGCTCCTCCTCCTCTGTGATTGATCTGGTTAGTGATGTCACTCAATGCAGGACCATCAATAACAGTAAAGGGGCTTTCTGAGAAAGAAAGAGCTTGACTTCAGTGTTAAACTCTCCGCCTCCTTGACTTTACACAACCAATTTACATCTCACTTCAAAGTTGATTTTCTGGATGATGCTTCCACACTGGACCATGAAAGAAACCTGATCTGGAAAGTGTTCAGCTGTTTGGCAACATACTGGTAGTGGTTTATTAGTCCAATTTCTGCTGACAGGTTCCCTTTAAGCTTCTTGGGGAATAGAGGATGCGTCATTTCTGCCTACTTTCAGTCTGCAGTCTCAGGACCTATCAATGCCTTTGGCTCTTGTGTACATGTGTATTAAGAACTGAAACAGATGTACAAGGATTTCATGGGTGAAGAAATGTGGTGGGTGGTTTGGGTGGCCATGGGCCCCCTAGAAAGCTTAGACCCCGGGCTACCACCTAAACTGCCTATATTATAATCTAATACTATATGGGCAGCACGGTGACTTTAGTGGTTAGCATTACAGCTTTGCAGCACTGGTGTCCTGGGTTCCAGTCTCAGGGTCAACATCTGCAAAGAGTTTGTATGTTCTCTCTGTGTTTGCGTGGGTTTCCTCCGGGTCCTCTGGTTTCCTCCCACACTCCAAAACATACTGGTAGGTTGATTAGATCGTGAGCCCCATTGGGGACAGGAACCAACTTGGCAAAGCTCTGTACAGCGCTACGTAATCTGTGTGTGCTATATAACTAAAGGAATTATTATTATTATACTGAACCCTATATAAAAACAAATTTCCCAGACAACCCCTTTAATTGTATGGTAAGCTATCATCCCTTTAAAAACCTCCTCCATCTTTTTTCACCGACCTATTGAATTAACATCTCGGTTCTTTCGCTGGCCTCCCTAATTCATTATGGGATTACTTACTGGTACAGAAAACCCTCCGGCCCCCTCCAACGGGAGAATAAAAAGTGAAACCTCAGCTCCCGTCTTGCTATTTATCATTGCACGTAGGGCAAGTGGCATTTTTCATGGCTTTGTAGGGAATTGTCTGCCGGTCGGAATTTCCGCTGGATGGAACCCCATTGTAACTATCGCGTTTCTCCGCACACATACATTACGCCGGGCGCACACACATTATCCTGGGATCACAGCATGGTCTTCCTCGCTGTATGTAATACAAGCATACACGTTTCCTTCACATACTTGCGGGCGGTTTTTCATAAGGTTCACCACAGCAGAAGGCGCGCAATTTACTGCGCCGCTCCACAAACATGACGTCACGCCAAGAACATGTTAAGAACCGCAATATCAGTCCTACAAAAAACCAGCGGACCTCCCACGCACACTCCTCCGGCACTTCAAAGGGCGCAATGTTTGCTCCTACTTATTTCGTTTTTGGGGTTTTTTTTCCCTTCTGCTCTTTACTCTCCCTGAGCCGTAAATTTTATATTTATATATATATATATTAATAAAATTTCCACCCAATATACTTTTTATGGCCGACTACGTGAAGATGCAAACTTAATTGCTGTGGTTACATGTATGAAGAATTTTTTAATAACCGCCTCCCGCTCTCTAACACAGTAAATTTGGTGATAGAGATTTAACAGATTTCGCTAAAAGTTTTCGGGGGAAAAAGCCACAAATTAGAAGCAATCTCGTTCTGAATGGGTTGGGTCCCAGGAGACGGGATATGAAAGGGGAAAACTTAGTTGGTGGCAGGGCCCCAAAGTTTATGTTATACAAGGGGAAAAGGGAAACCTAATAGATTAACAGATGCACTTTTGGCCGCCTTGTTTTGGGAGGATGGAAATTTGTGCTGGCAAAAAGTATAAGAGCCACAGTATCATACAATGTGGGGAGGGTTTAACCCCTTCATGGCTTGGGGTCTTTTTTTAATCACTAATTTGTTTTTATACAGCACAAGTGTTTTTTATTTATTTTTTATATTAAAATATGTTTATACTGTAACATTCAATTATAAATATATACAGTATATATATATGTATATATATATATACATATACAGGCAGTCCCCGGGTTACGTACAAGATAGGGTCCGGAGGTTTGTTCTTAAGTTGAATTTGTATGTAAGTCGAAACTGTATATTTGATAATTGTAGATCCAGTTGGCTCCAGTGACAATTGGAGTTTAAACATTTTTTTGGCTGTAATGGGACCAAGGATTATCAATAAAGCTTCATTACAGACACTTTACAGCTGATCATTGCAGTCTGGGACTATAGTAACATCCAGAGACTTCACCATAGGTCAGAGCGGTCTGTCTGTAACTATGGGTTGTATGTAAGTCGGGTGTCCTTAAGTAGGGGACCGCCTGTATATATATACTGTATATATTTACAGGGTCGGACTGGGGGGCCTAGGGCCCACCAGTGAAATAGATTCTGAGGGCCCACCTACCTCTACATGGAAATATTACCTATATATTCTTAACCCCTTAGCGATCCGCACCGTAGCTCTACGGCGCTGGGTCCTGCGATTAGCGCTCAGCACCGTAGGGCTACGGCGCAGAGACGATGCCTAGCCGGCATCGGGGGTCGCGGGATGTCAGTGGTAATCTACCACGTACATCCCTGGGTAACACCCGTGGTCGGAGTGGGCTCCGATCACGGGTGTTTAACCCGTTAAATGACGCGGTCAGCACTACTGCAGCCTTTAACTTGCCTTTGGGAGGTGCCGATCGTTGCTATGGCAGCCCTGCAAACAGAGGCCCCTGCAATCGCTTCAGGTATCTGCAGGGCCAGATTAAGGGTCCCAGCAGTATGGAGCACCTCATTTAGGACGGGGCCCCCCTGCTTGGCAGCCGATGCGGGGCCCCTCTCAAAACAATATTTGTAACAAGATACCAGATACTTAAGACTACATTCACATGAACGTATGCCCGCTGTCCAGTGCTGGAGTAGAGGAGGGATGTACACTGCACAAACTGCACGGAGAGGTATGATGCCACACAAGTGGGGACATAAATACGACTGCAAGCTTGCGGCTTCATATACATCCCATGGACTGTAATGTAAATGTGGCCTTTTCAAAATACAATTGCCACAGAGACCAAAAAAAATGTAGCTGGGTTTACAATGATAAAGTATACAACTTACATACAAATTCAACTTAAGAACAAACTTGCAGAATCTATCTTGGGACTGCCTGTACTGTTACCAATTAATACTACGACAAGACCAATATTCCAAACAATAGCGCTACAATTTCCAAATAATCCCTCTAAACTGCGACCTACAGCATCACCACAACATGTAGAGAATACCAACATCCTGATAATGAAGAAAAGACTCTATACACAGACCAGTATTACCAATAAGTTACCACATATAAACTCCACTTACTGATGAACTTTACCGCCATATTGTTATTGTACACACACCACCGAGCAAAGGGCAATATCACTGATGACACCTCTGTACAAGGCCCAAATACTAACATTACATCCTGATTATCACCACTACATAACGACTGGATAATACTGCAATACTATATGATAACCTACACACAGACCAGTATGTACCAGCATATAGAGACGACTGTATATAGAGACAATATAGTAGTAGATCCCAGTCCTGCACAGAGGCCGCAGTGTCATCCAATGACTTACAGGTGATGTCCCTGATGTTGTCTCCTCCCTTCTGTCTGATCTTCCAGGAGACTTCTTCCATCCATGACTCTCTGTGGATTTATAAAACAGACATGGTTGGCATCATCCTATATGCACCTCACATCTGACCCTCACATACACAACTGACCACACTGTGCCCCCACATATATTTTATATACCCTTCACCTCACAAGTGACCACACTGTTCCCCTACGTATATTATATACACCCCTCACACCACAACTGACCACACTGTAACCCCCACATATATCATATATACTCCTCATACCACAACTGTCCACACTGTACCCCCACATATATCATATATACCCCTCACACCACAACTGAACACCACTGTACCCCCAACCATATAATCATCTTACCCCTCACACCACAACTGACCACACTGTGCCCCCACATATATCATATATACCCCTCACACCACAACTGTCCACACTGTGACCCAACATATATCATATATATCCCTCACACCACAACTATCCACACTGTGCCCCCACATATATCATATATACCCCTCACACCACAACTGTCCACACTGTACCCCCACATATATTATATATACCCCTCACACCACAACTGACCACACTGTGCCCCCACATATATCATATATACCCCTCACACCACAACTGACCACACTGTAACCCCCACATATATCATATATACTCCTCATACCACAACTGACAACACTGTGCTCCACAGATACATCATATATACTCCACCAGCTGTGGTCAAAGGGTTAAAACTCACAGGTTTGTGCTGACTATGGGTGTTAGCAGTGGGCTATTGCTGCAATGTGCAGCAAAATCCATGTCTGTATGACAAGAGCTCGCCCTGTGCCCTCTCCACACATGCTTAACGGCTCCATTCTGTAATATTACGGCAGGGAGCGTTTAGGGGTTAATATACTGGGCCACTCATGTATTATATATACTGGCCCCCTTAATTATTTAATATACCGGGCCCCAAATAAATTAAGGGTATTGTCACACATACCAGTAGCATAGGGGGCTGTGCCGCGGCCTGATCTCATTAGCGTTACCAGTGAAACTCGTGTCATTGTTCACGCAAATAGTTTCGGGCCGAGGCACGGCCCCTGCACTAGCACTGCGCTGGAAAACACAGTGTTAGCGATACATGTGACCACACTCTTAATATACTGGGCCCCCCTCAATTTATTATTTAATATACTACCCCCCCTTGTCAACCATTTTATATATTGGGCCTTAAATAATTAATAAATATACTGGTACCCCCCCATAATGAATTATTGAATATACTGGTACCCCCCATAATGAATTATTGAATATATTGCCCCCCATAATGAATTATTGAATATACTGTCCCCCATAATTAATGAATATACTGCCCCCATTACTGAATATACTGCCCCCATGATAATTGAATATACTGCCCGCCCAATTATTGAATATACTGTCCCCCATAATTAATGAATATACTGCCCCCATTATTGAATATACTGCCCCCATAATAAATTATTAAATATACTGTCCCCATAATAAATTATTGGATATACTGCCCCCATAATAAATTATTGGATATACTGCCCCCATAATTAATGAATATACTGCCCCATAATAAATTATTAAATATACTGCCCCCATAATAAATTATTAAATATACTGTGCACCATAATTAATGGATATAATGCCCCCATTATTGAATATACTGCCCCATAATAAATTATTAAATATACTGTCCACCATAATTAATGAATATACTGCCCCCATTATTGAATATACTGCCCCATAATAAATTATTAAATATACCGCCCCCCATAATAAATTATTGGATATACTGCCCCCACAATGAATGAATATGCTGCCTGCTCCCTCAATTATTGTATATATTTGGCCCCCGGGCCCCACCATCTTTTACTGCTGTTAAAATAAAAAAATCTTGTACTCACCTCTGGCTCCCGCATCTTCATTCTTCTTGCCGCTGCCGGACAGGAAAGGGTGCGCGGCCGCGTGGTGACGTCATCACGCGGCCGCGCATCCAAGTTCAAAGAGCGATGTGCGCCGGGGTTGTCTTCCGGCCACATCGCTCTAGTAATAGTGCTCGAGCGGCCGGAAATGGCCGCATCGAGCACTATAGTATCGCGGGCAGGAGCTTCCGGTCCGGATGGACGGAGGCCCCTGCCTTACTACTGGGTGTCGGCCGGGGCCCATGGTGGCGCCGAACAGATTAACATTGGCGCTATTGCAGCGCCAGGCCGGGGCCTCTGCAAAATAGGCCGGGTCACGGCGCTGGTGCTCCAATAGCGCCAATCCGGCTCTGGGTGTCTGGGACAGGGGCCCACCGGGGAATACCCCGGTCCCCCGCCAGGCCAGTCCGAGCCTGTATATTTATAATATGTATATAACATACAGTATTTATATATATATACTGTATATAATATGATTTTATATTTATTTACAATTTTAGTATTTTTATGTATACACATGATATCAAAGCAGAAATCATAACGACCTTTTTAACCAATATTTCTATATTCCATCTAATTGCATTGGCTATAATCGTAAAATAATAAAAACAAAATCCATGTACTCAGCGTTTAAAAATATATCGAAAAATAATTACATTTTAAGCAAAAATAGCAGTTTGAAATGTAAAATTTTTGCTGAGCATCAAGACTAGTGATTAACTAGTGACCCGACTCTGGAATGTTAAAGTCAATAATAACAATAATTCTTTCATTATATAGCGCACACTGATTACGCATTGCTGCACAGAGCTTGTCACATCCATCCCTGTCCCCAATGGGGCTCACAATCTAATCAACCTACCGGTATGTTTTTGGAGTGTGGGAGGAAACCGGAGGACCCGGAGGAAACCAATGATAAACAGCCAGAAGTTCGGGTTTGACTCACTCTGCCTTTCGCCATTAACTGCTTAAATGCCAGTGGCACTATAACAGCGCATATGAATTCAAAACCGCTGCAGACTACTCAGTAGTCACCACTAGAGGGAGCTCAATAATCTATTGCATACTGCTTATACACTGACTTCAACTTAACAATTACACTTTGATTGAAACTGCATCTATCAAGTGATATCAGGGAAAAATCACAAAGCTCTATGATATATACATGTATATTATTTATACGATTCCTATGTAAAACGCAGAGAAAAGCCCGAAAGAAGGAACAGTAAGAGCTCTTATATCCATGTCCATGCAGAGTAATAGATAATCAGAATCCTTATTACTTCACTCATACAGTGATTAACAGTGCGAATCTATGATTTCTCAGCCCACATACAGTGATTGACAGTGAGAGTCCTGATTACCCCACCCACACACAGTGATTGACAGTGAGAGTCCTGATTACCCCACCCACACACAGTGATTGACAGTGCGATTCTCTGATTTCTCTGCCCACACATAGTGATTGACAGTGAGAGTCCTGATTACCCTGCCCACACACATTGATCGACAGTGAGAGTCCTGATTGCTCCGCCCACACACAGTGATTGATAGTGAGAGTCCTGATTACTCCACCCACACACAGTGATTGATAGTGAGAGTGCTGATTACCCCCACACACACAGTGATTGACAGTGAGAGTCCCGATTACCCCGCCCACACACAGTGATTGACAGTGCGAGTCCTGATTACTCCGTCCACACACAGTGATTGACACTGTATAGTCTGATTACTCTACTAACTCCCCTAACCATCATTGAATTGACTGTGAGAGTCCGGATTACTCCGCTCAACACAGTGATTGACGTGAGAGCCTGATTACCCCTCCAGCCACAGTGATTGACAGTGAGAGTCCTGATTACTCCGTCCACCACAGTGATTGACATGGAGAGTCCTGATTACTCCGTGAACACACGTGATTGACTGTGAAGGCCTAATTACTCCGCTCACACACAGCAATTGACAGTAAGAGTCCTGATTACTCTGCCCACACACAGCGATTGACAGTGAGAGTCCTGATTACTCCTCCCAAGTACAGTGATTGACAGTGAAAGTCCTGATTACTCCCCCCACACACAGTGATTGACAGAGAGAGTCCTGATACCCGCCCACACACAGTGATTGACTGTGAGAGTCCTGATTACTCCGCTCACACACAGTGATTGACAGTGAGAGTCCTGATTACTCAGTCCACACACAGTGATTGACAGTGAGAGTCCTGATTACTCCGCTCACACACAGTGATTGACAGTGAGAGTCCTGATTACTCCATCCACACACAGCGATTGACAATGAGAGTCCTGATTACTCCGTCCACACACAGCGATTGACAATGAGAGTCCTGATTACTTCGTCTCCACACAGTGATTGATAGTGAGAGTCCTGATTACTCCTCCCAAGTACAGTGATTGACAGTGAAAGTCCTGATTACTCCTTCCACACACAGTGATTGACAGAGAGAGTCCTGATTACCCCACCCACACACAGTGATTGACAGTGATAATCCTGATTACCCCGCCCACACACAGTGATTGATAGTGAGAGTCCTGATTACTCCTCCCACACACAGTGATTGACAGTGAGAGTCCTGATTACTCCACCCACACACAGTGATTGATAGTGATAAACATGATTACCCCGCCCGCACACAGTTATTGACAGTGATAATCCTGATTACCCCACCCACACACAGTGATTGACAGTGATAATCCTGATTACCCCGCCCACACACAGTGATTGACTGTGAGAGTCCTGATTACTCCGCTCACACACAGTGATTGACAGTGAGAGTCCTGATTACTCAGTCCACACACAGTGATTGATAGTGAGAGTCCTGATTACTCAGTCCACATACAGTGATTGACAGTGAGAGCCCTGATTACTCCACCCACACACAGCAATTGACAGTGAGAGTCCTGATTACTCCGCCCACACACAGCGATTGACAATGAGAGTCCTGATTACTCCTCCCAAGTACAGTGATTGACAGTGAAAGTCCTGATTACTCCTCCCACACACAGTGATTGACAGAGAGAGTCCTGATTATTCCACCCACACACAGTGATTGACAGTGATAATCCTGATTACCCCGCCCACACACAGTGATTGATAGTGAGAGTCCTGATTACTCCTCCTACACACAGTGATTGACAGTGAGAGTCCTGATTACTCCTCCCACACACAGTGATTGACAGTGATAAACATGATTACCCCGCCCGCACACAGTTATTGACAGTGATAATCCTGATTACCCCGCCCACACACAGCGATTGACAGTGATAATCCTGATTACCCTGTCCACACACTGTGATTGACAGTGATAATCCTGACTACCCTGCCCACACACAGCAATTAACAGTGAGAGTCCTGATTAGCCCACCCACACACAGTGATTGACAGTAATAATCCTGATTACCCCGCCCACACATAGTAATCTAGAGCCTTCTGTTTACACACTGAAATAATAGAAATCTGTCCATCAGTGCTTGGGGGTGGGGCAATCAGGACTTCTGGACTCTTCCTATCGCTCCCAGAGAGTCCTATCAGAATTTATTCAGTGCTTTACTGCTGATCCATATCACATAAACCAGTATTTCATACAGCTTGGCTTCTCAGCTCTCAGATAGGGATTTCTATACAGATATATAAAGATATGTATTGCAAATCATAGAGCTCGAAATTAATATTATGTTACAAAATGGAAATTAACTTTAAGATTTAAAAGGTATATTCTAAAAAATATTATTTGTATTCCAATATTATTGGATGTTTATACTGAGGCTGGGCACCTGATTGGAAGCTCTTGGGCCCTAATGCATGATCTGTAACAGGGCCCCTTTTCTACTGTATGTGATGATTTATGCTATTTATGCTAATTGTATAGGGAATTATGCTAATGTATGCAAAGTAGGCATCTAGTCATGACTACAGTGGCTACTTTTGCACCCCTGATTCAGCCTTCAAACATGGCCGCCTTCCAAATATCCTGTCATTGCCAATTACCAAATCTTACCCCCCCCCTCCCTCGAAATTTCGGTATTACAGTAGCAAGCTGAGAAGTTGATATTCCTTCTTCGAATCTGACTTGCCGCTGGAGCCACATAACTACTTTTAGGCCCAGACATTTTGTGAATTTGATATTCCCAAGTAGCATCCCTCCTGTACGGCTCCGTCTAGGAAAAACGTCAGGATCTATTCCTACCGGGACGCGAGTCAAAGGTCTGTCAAAGCAGTTCAAAGAAACCCTTCCTCTCAGAAGTCGCCTTAACTTTCAATATCCAAATATCTCAATCACGCGCTCGCCGGCGGCTTTCTCGTTGACAAAGAAATATTGTTCTAAAAAAAAGAATCGCTTTGTGGCGCTGAAAAAGACCCCACTCGTTGCGAAGCGGTTAACGGGACGTCGTTATCTATAGAGAATACGTTACAAATAGAATCGGATATTTCCTTCAATAGAAAACAATCTACCGTAACCGTTCGCATTACTCCCGGAGAATAAGACATTAGTTCTCCGAATTACACGCCACTTCCATAATTCTCCCTGAAGTGCCACACAGGGACCGGTTGGGGAGAGGAAAGTGGAAACACATGTGCGGCTTCTCGGGCTCTGCCCCCGGCCTCTGCCCACCGGCGCAGTGTGGAGTCCTAATCCTGGCCGTGAATGGCAGTACTTGTGAGTGACTGCTAAGTCCCGGCTAATGCATTCATGAATAATAGCGGCCCTCACACGCTTATCTGCTAAGCCCCCTCAGACAGGTCATAGGGGGTCCCGAGCTGCGGCTCTATCACCAATCCGCACTCCCCCACTGCACAAGGGAAGAAGGATCGAGACCCCCCTGATGGGAAACATATCACAACATATGGGGGCTTTTATAATGTGGAAAATGCATCCATTTATGTTAAACTAGGGGCATGTTAATATTGGATGGGTCAGCAATATAAGATTGATGGGGGTCCAAATCTGAAACCCCACAAAAGCAGAATACCCAATTTTCATGTGACGAAGGAGGACAAAATTGTGGATACTTTGCGCCCCCCCTACCCTATCCTAGTATAATACCCACCTTGATGACCGACCCCACTCTTTAAAGGGGACCTACCACCACGATTCTACCTATAAAGGTAGAAGGGGTGGTAGGTGGATGAATGGGACGTAAGGATAGCCCTTTTTGGGCTAATCCTTACGTCCCGGCTATCACTTTGTAAACTTTAATGACTTTATATGCTAATTTTTTTAAGCGGCTACTCTCCACGCCTCAGTAAGCCTTGTTTTCCTCCTCTCGCCTACCAGGTATCTTCGGCGGCGCGCGCTACGTGCGAATACCCTGCGTTCTGTGTCATCGCGCAGTAGCGCCGGCCTCGAGAATCTACGGCCGCTCGCATCCATGCCGTAGGCCTTCGGTTCCGTGCGATGCGCAGAACGCAAGGGATTCGCACGTAGCTGCGCCCGAATACATTAACCTGGTAGGCAGAGGAACGATGCTACTGGGCGTGGCGAAGCTGGCATGAGGCTAACAACTAAATCACAATCACCGTCGCGGCTACTTCCCACAGCCCCAGTAGCCGCTTAAAAAAAATTAGCATATAAGTCATTAAAGTTTACAAAGGATAGCCTGGAGGTAAGGGTAGCCCAAAAAGGGCTCTCCTTACATCCCTTCATCCACCTACCACCCTCCTACTCTTTACTAGGTAGGAGGGGTGGTTCATTACCCCACCTAATGGATGCCCCCACAACATTTAAATTGCCCCAACCCTGCATAATGCACCCTTCCACCTCTGCTCCCCTTTGCATTGTGGTCCACACCTCTGCTCCTCCTTACATTGTGATCCCCACCTCTGCTCCCCCTTACATTGTGATCCCCACCTCTGCTCCCCCTTACACCTATCGGCTCCCCCCTTACATTGTTGTCCCTCCATCTCTGCTCCCTCTTCTGTGTGTCTCCTCTGCTCCCCCTTACATTGTGGTCCCCACCTCTGCTCCCCCTTACATTGTGGTCCCCTCCTCTGCTCCCCCTTACATTGTGGTCCCCACTTCTGCTCCCCTTTGCATTGTGGTCCACACCCTATGCTCCTCCTTAAATTGGTGGTCAAGACCTCTGCTGCTCCCCCTTACATTGTGGTCCCTCACCTCCGCTCCCCCTTACATTGTGATCCCCACCGCTGCTCCCCCTTACATTGTGGTCCCCTCCTCTGCTCCCTCTTACATTGTGGTCCCCTCCTCTGCTCCCCCTTACATTGTGGTCCCCTCCTCTGCTCCCCCTTACATTGTGGTCCCCACTCTGCTCCCCTTTGCATTGTGGTCCACACCTATGCTCCTCCTTAAATTGTGGTCAAGACCTCTGCTCCCCCTTACATGGTGTCCCTCTCCTCCGCTCCTCTTACATTGTGGCTCCCCATCCTCTGCTATCCCTCC
Organism: Engystomops pustulosus; assembly: GCA_019512145.1. Taxonomy (NCBI): domain Eukaryota; kingdom Metazoa; phylum Chordata; class Amphibia; order Anura; family Leptodactylidae; genus Engystomops; species Engystomops pustulosus. The sequence goes on from CM033649.1 coordinate 9,014,806, forward strand.
TCGCCACATGGCCCCTTACATTCCCTGTGTGGTCCCCTCCCTCTGCTCCCCCTTGACTTTGGTGTTGCTCCCCTTACTTGGTGCCTATCTGCTCCCCGTTATGGTCCATTGTGCCCTTTGGTTGTTTTCCACACCTATCTTCCTCCTTACAATTGTGTGTCAAGAACCCTGCTTCCCCCCATTAACATTCAGTGGTCCCCACCTCCTCTCTTTTCCCCCCCCCCCCCCATTGCAGGACCTCCAAGCTGGCAGGAACGTTGACATCATCACATTGTGCCTGCTGACCTCTGCCATGGTTTACAGAATCAGTGCTGAGAAATTATTCTGAAAAAAGGCTGTGGTCGCCAGGAAGAGTCATTGCAGCTCAGCTTCTATTCACTTGAAAATAAGCTTCAGTAACACCCAGCAGATTTTGGCTGCTAGGGGTAGTAGTGTTGCTCTGTAACCTGCAGGGGTCACTGTTGCTATTACTGTGCATACAACACAAGGACCTTGCCTTATCATAGGAGTAAATGCTATACGTGAGGTCATCAATAGTGACACCATACAGACCCAATCCTACTCACATATAAGAGTTGGATACATTTGTATTCGGTCTTTATTACTGTAGAACATTAGCAGCGTCCATCCTCTATAGTGTGTAGCAATGTATCACTATGAGTATCAGTATAATGTATCAAGCTGGATGATCTAGAATTGTTACAATAGCAGAAGCTTTATTGACAGCAAGCAGAGATCCTAAAAATGACAAATAGTTGAAATGTTATGTATAACAGATTAATGCAATCACTACTTCATTAAAACAAATATATAATATCAAAGCTTCATTTTCCAAGGTTAAAATCCTCAGTTTTGCTCCACTCAAAGGAAATCTACCATCAAAATCCATCATGATAAACCAAAGACACTTACTCTCTGATCCAGGCACCTGGACTGTGGGAATCTTCTATTATTTGTTATCTATGGCCTCCTTCCTTCTCAAATCCAAGTCAGAAGGGCTCTAGGACTGTTACCTGAGCCCCTCCAAGCTGTAGCTTCACAGGCTGTTACACTGTACAGGAGCACATCCCCCTCCTACTGTGTGAGATCACAGCAGGACGAGAGAGGGGGAAGTGCAGAGAGAGAAGGGGGGAGGGTGAGACAGTCTGAGAAGCTGCAGCACAGAGGGTCTCCAGTAATGCCCCCCAGAGCCCTTCTGACTCATTAGCATAATTCCAAAAGTTGATTTTACAAGGAAGGAGGCCATGTTTACACAAATATGAAGATTACTACAATCACGGTGGTTGATCATGATGGATTTGATGGCAAAAAGGGTCAACATGATAAAACCAGTATGTAGTTTTCTAGTCCCAAATCATCAGCTGCAGAGGTGTAAGACACTCCAAACTAAGGGCCCCCCTTAATAAGTTTGATTCCCATTTAGCAGTTAAAGGAAATCTTCCATTAGTTTTTATGCATTATGAACCAAACATACCCTGAGAATGCTATAGCTGCACTGAAGCAGAAACATATCTTGTTTAATTCTCGAACCAAGTGGTTTTGCTGAAAAAACAATTATAAAATGATGATAATGAAGCTTTGTCACTCCTTTGCCTGGCTCGGTGCTTCTCCTCTTGAACTGCCCCTGAGAATGATGTAATCACTGTGATGTCCCTGACAGGCAGAAGTAATCAATCGCTGCACCAATCCATCATCTGCTTTGTATGAGTCATCCAGCTCAGGTTGATTAGTCCTGTATGGACAGTTTGGGAAGCTCAGTGTAGTGTTTATGAAAGGCAGGCTGAATCCAACCCAGCTTTCCCAAGGTCCTGAAACTTATAATAGTTTTTTCAGCAAAACCGCTCAGCTCTGGGATTAAACAAGATATGTTTCTGCAACAGTGTAGCTACAGCATTTTCAAGGTATGTTTCCTTCATAATGCATCAAATCAGATTTCCTTTAACTGCACACTTTACACAGCAAATTTCCATACAAGCTGCAATACCTGTCACAGCCTGTACACAGGAGTGGCGCTGTCCTGGAAAGCAGATTCACCTCTGAGTGCACACCTTTCCCTAAAGTTTAAGTTTGTTTTCCAAGTATATAAGCCATGGAAAAAGATCATCCTAAGTAACTTTTACATTTCTCAGGATAGTTTGGTATGAAGTGAAGAATAAGATGGAGATGTAAGGAGATAAATAATAGTGACCCCTGTGAAACTTACTTAGTAAACCTACACCTTACCCTGTGAGGATCGCTGTGTGTAGCGCACCATAAAACATCATGAAGGAAGTGGACAAAGTGCAGTGAAGAGCCATAAAGTGGATGAAGAATGGTCCGGGAGGGGGGAGCCTCCATTAGCCATGTTTACTCTATAAAAGAGGATTCTTAAAGGGGATATGATTACTATTTACTAACATGCCCAAGGTTAATGCAAGGAACTTGTAAGTGGCTTTTGACCTCAAGGACAGTACAAATGATTGTCCTCCCTGGAGATAAGAGGACCCATCGCCAGTAGCAGAGGAAACCAGACTAGAAACAATCAGCTAAATGACAGATAAGAGACAATTACCTATAGTTTGTTTATCTGGGACACGATCTCCGTGGATTTTAGAGACGAACAAACGTCTCAAGTTTTGTTTCAATTGATTGTTTTGACTGGCGCAGAGTTCGGCTTTCTTTAAGATGTTTACGAGAACTTCGTGAGGACAGATCCTACAAAGAATCCCTTTAAGCTTTAAAGGAAACCTACCACCACGGATCTACGTATTAAGATAGATTGGATGGTAGGTGCCTCTATTGTACGGGAGGAGAGCCCTTTTAAGGGCTTATTCTCACGTCCCGTGTATCTTTTTAAAACTTTAATTGTGGCAATATGCTAATTTTCTACAGAGGCTACTGGGGAGTGGAGTAGCCGGAGCTGAGGCTACACGGCGTGGCTACTCCACTCCTCAGTAGTCTCTTTGATAATTCTTTCGGCATATCTTTGGCGTGCAGCTATGAGGAGCATGCGCAGAACTCCGGCTTCGCGGCTGAGGGTGCGCAGCTCCTATTATCTACGCGCCGAAGATATGTGGGTAGAAGGATCAAAGAGGCTACTGGGGCGTGGAGTAGCTGCACTGTGTAGCCTCGGCTCCGGTTAATCCCCGCCCTAATAGCCTCTTTAGGAAATTTGCATATTAGGGCAATTAAAGTTAGAAAAAGATATAGGGGACGTGAGGATTAGCCCTTAAAAGGCTAATAGAGCCACTAGAGGTATTAAGGTATCAATTAAGGTAGATCCGTGGTAGTAGGTTTAGTTTAAGCTTCATCGCAACGTAGAAACATCATTGACGTCTTTCGATGGATATCCTGAAGTTCATCAAAATGGACAAATTCAACCAACGGGAAAATTGAACATTGAACATTAATATCAAAGAAAAAAATTTGCATGGCGGTTCCTCGTTCACAAAAAAGTAAAAATAAAAATTCTAGAATGTTCCTAGGAAGAGTATCAGATGGTCGTGCAATGGACACATGAATGGGTCCTGGAGGTCCAGCAGAAGACAACCCATCCTGGAGGTGACAATGTGGTACTTCTATATCCCCTCCTGACATCAACGCTGGTTCCCAACTACCACCCTCAATGGGGCCTTGGTGATGACGTCCCTCTCATTGCAAATGTGAAATCTGGGCAACACGACTGAGCCCAGGGATTGGCATGAATGTTACAAGCAACATGTTGGCATCACCAAGGGTTGTAGAGAGAGGAAGCATTTAAGGACCGGACGGTTGTCACAGGAGCCAGGGACACCCTCCAGAAGAATGATGAATTGTCCCTTCAAGGGGTGTCTACCGTTGACTTTAGGAAAATGAATAATAAATAATAAAACAAATATTTTAAAAAAATCCCTTTAAATCATGAGTTTTTCGATATTTTTTTAAAGGAAATCTACCATCAAAATCCATCATGATAAACCAGGCACATTACTTATAGATCCAGGCACCAGGACTGTGGTAATCCTCTTATATTTGTTATCCATGGCCTCCTTCCTTTTAAAATCAACATTTATAATTATGCTAATGAGCTGGAAAAAAACCTTACAAGCATCACCAGAGCCCTCTGTACTGTAGCTTCACAGGCTGTTACAGTGTCTCACTCTCTACCCTGTTCCCACTGCACCTCCTTTTTCCCCTACTTGATGTAATCTCAGGGCAACAGAGGAAGTTTCAGCGCAAAGTGGGATTGGGGAAGAGCTCCTGCACAGTGTAACAGCACGTGAAGCTGCAGCACAGAGAGACTCTAACACTCCTCCCCCCAAAACTTTCAGAGTCATAAGCATATTTTTAAAAGTTGATTTTAGCGGGAAGGAGGCCATGGATAACAAGTATAAGAAGATTACCGCAGTCACGGTGCCTGGATCTATAAATAGAAGTCAGACTGGAGGAACAGCTGATCAATGATCAGTGCATCTGTTATCACCCCCTGTCACCCCCTGGGATGAGCTATTATTGCTGGAGAAAGTCCCTGCTGGCCACACATTTCTCCTTTAGTGGCCACAAGTGGGGGGTATGCTTGCATAGTGGCCTTAACCCCTTAACGCCGAGGCCCTTTTTCGTTTTTGCGTTTCCATTTTCCGCTCCCCACCTTCAAAAGTCTATAACTTTTTTATTTTTCAATGCTGTGTGTGTGAGCTGTGTGATGGCTTGTTTTCTGCATAACAAATTGCACTTCATAGTGACTGTACTTAATATTCCATGCCGTGTACTGGGAAGCGGGAAAAAAACTCCAAATGCAGTGAAAATGGTGAAAAAATGCATTTGCGCCGTTTTCTTGTGGGCTTGGATTTTTCGGCTTTCACTGTGCGCCACAAATGACATGTTTACTTTATTATTTGGCTCAATGCGATCACGGAGATAACAAATTACAAAATTACAAATTACTAATTACAGTTTTTATAATGTTTTCATACATAAAAAAAATTAAAACCTCCTATACAAAAAAAAAAATAAATTCTTCATTTTGCCATCTTCTGCCGCTAATAACTTTTTCATACTTTGGTGTAGAGAGTTGTGGGTGGTGTCATTTTTTGCGACTTTTGATGACGTTTGCAATGCTACCATTTTAAGGACTGTAGAGCATTTTGATCACTTTTTATTAAAAATTTTTTATATTTTTCAAAATGGCAAAAAAGCAGCATTTTTTTGAATTTGGGAGCTATTTTCCGTTATGGGGTTAAACACCAGGAATAACAGTAATTATATTTTGATAGATCGGACATTTTGGGACACAGTGATACCTAACATGTTTAGATTTTTACTGTGTTTTTATATTTATATCAGTTCTAGGGAAATGGGGTGATTTGAAATTTTAGGTTTTTCATTTAATTTTGTTTTATTTTTTTTTACTATTTTTCAGACCCCCTTGGGTACTTTAACCATAGTTTGTCTGATTGATCCTACTATATACTGCCAAAGCTACATTCAGCCCCTGTAAAAGGGATTTAGCTAAAGAAGGACCATCAACCTCCCAACCTCCATATGTTGAAACTGTGATGCTGAAAAATATGCCCATGGGTTAGGCAATGCCAGGCCCCAGAGATTCTTTACTATGACCTACAGTTTCTAGGTGCTATAGAACCAAAAATAACCATGTAGCTTCTAAACTTGACTCATCTCAGGCAAAATATGACTCTTCTCTGCTCATTTCCTTTTGACTTTGTAGGAGATTTTGATGGGTAAATGGGTGAGATTTCACATAAAAGAGGACATTCTAGAACAATCACTACCTGAGGGGCTGGAAGTTTGATGGAGTAAAATCTGGTAACAGATTCCCTTTAATGGATCTCAATCAGGATATCCCCCTATTACAGTCACAAAATATTTGGGGACATTTATCATGTGGCTGTGCTTCTTTTGCCGGAATATGATAAAATCCCTCCCCTTCCGGCACCTCTGGATACATCAGGAGGCTCCAGATTCTTTCAGTGCACTTATATTTAGAAACCACTAACTAGTCACACACTTTGTAACCGAAATCAGTTCCAATAGAAAGTAATATAGAATTTCTGGGGACAATAAGGTTATCCATACCAATCAGTGTCAACCTGAATAATATGGAAAGGAAAGCCTTAAATTACTATTAATGTTTCAAAGGATGATAAGAGAGAGGATGACAAAGGAGACACAAGTCAATAGTCTCATATAGGATTATATGTATCGTAAAAGCCCCGACATCCTCACAATCACCATAGGGGGCAGAATACGTTTAACTAAACAGCAATATTACACAGGTCACCATCACCTGCACTTGTCAACCTTTCGTCTACTAACTCCCCACTGCAAACTGGTTTTAGGGTCTTATTTACAGCTCATGTTGCCCTAGGTATCTGTATGGCAGAATGGTAAGTGATCCCCAATACTAAGCCTGGTCGACTGTTCCTGCTTACTGGAGGACGTCCCTAAAATGACAGCCCTCAGCTGGGAGACGTTCCATACACTGTACAAAATGAAGGAGAGAGAAAACCTGTGTCAGCTTGAAGAATCAAAACCGAGAGAGTACAATACCTTATCATAGGTATCACACAGGGAGGTAAACAAATAACTGGCAGTGACAACCAGTCCCAGGGAGGTTTTACATTTGTCTGATGAGCTGCCTGAGAGGCAAGTTAAAATCAAAGTTTTAACTTTCGCTTATTTATCCATCACTGACACCAGACATGACAGCACCCTTTATTTTAATAGGGACTCCTCTCCCCCTGCCTATATATCCTGACTTGGATGGGTTGTGCAGAAGAAACTTTCTGGTGAAATTGTCTACATTGTCTGCACCAGTTGCAATTATTTTATATTTTTTGTAAACTTACCCCCCCCCCCTTTCTTTCAACTCAGTATGTTTGATATGATTCTGATTTTGTTTGACTTGCACAACCCCATTAAAGGGAACCTACCAGATCGGGGACACAAATAAACTAAACATACGGCCTTGAAGATGAATTGTGCTGCATCATAATGATGCGTTTTTGAGAAACTGTGTGGCCTTTGTAAAGAAATCTAATTGTTCATTTATATGCAAATTAACATTTTAGAGCACCATGGGCGTGGCTACAATGTCCAGCGCAGGGGCGGGCACATAGCATTTGCATACCGTTTAGCTGCACAGGCCAGACAGTGCAGGGAGCTCACTCTGACCTGATGAAGTTATCATAGAATTAAGAATCTTGCTGCTCAACTTGACCACCAGTGATGCTGATCACCCTCTTCACCCCTAGTGGTATTCTTTTTAACCCACTCATTACTCTAGAAAACCTTTAGTTGAATTCAGACCACAGATTTGCCCCAGAAAGACGAGCATATGATGCAGGACACCTGACCTACAAGGCTAATATTTAGTTAATTTTTTACTTGGGAGCTGACTGGTTCCCTGTAAAGAGAACCTGTCAGGTCAATTTGAGACACTAAACCACCCACAGCTACTTATGGACTTGAACTATGAACTGACCTATATGAACCATGTCAGTGACCCCAGCAGGACCACTTAGCGCCTGTGTAATGCTGCAAGTGAAGCCGACGTAGTACACACCAGCTTTACTACACAAGTGCAGTAGGTATGGCGCATGCGCAATTAAACCAGATTACTATGCCGGCTTCATTTAAGCATTGCAAGAGGAGGTGCCAGCGTCTAAAACTCCGGATGTAAGTGTCTCATCGGACTCATAACTAGGTAAGTATGGACATATGTTTTTTTCTTGCCCCCATGGACAGAGCTCATATAAGGCAATTTGGGACATTAAACCACTGATCTATAAGGACCTCTAGTTGGTTTAGTGTAACAAATCTATGTCAAGTTCTCTTTAAAGGGGATTTCCCTTAAAGCAAGTTAGGCGCTATCCACAGGATTGGGCTTAACTTGTTAATCAATGGATCGGTACAGATCAAGAGAACAGGGTCCGATGTACCCCTGCCGCACTCCTCATAGCACAACCAAGATGGCCGGAGCTGCAGGTTGCAATCTCCGTCGGTTCCATAGATATAAACAGGGGCAGGCTGGCCAGTGCATTTGTGACTGGCTGCTCTGGCATCTCAGTGCCCACCGGAGGGGTGCGATGGGGGAGAAATCGGATACGTGATCCATGGGGGTCTCAGTGATCAGCAAGTTAGGAGCTATCCTGCTTTGTGTTAAAACCCCTTTGCAGGGGTTATCCGGGTGTTAAAAGTTACTGAGAGCCGGGCTGGGCTATTTAAACATAATAAACATCTACATACCTTGTCCGGCGCTGCTGATGTCCAGCGCCGCGATCCGTCTCCTCTGTGCGCCGGTTTGTGAACAGGGGCGCACAGGGAGCATCCGGCCAGCCGGAAGCTCCCATCAGACACCATCTCCCAGTGCTTACAACGCTGAGAGATAGGGACGGATGGGAGGAGCCGGGCACATTGCGGACCGGAAGTTCCCTGTGCGTGGCTTCTGTGCCCCTGTAAACAAACAGGGGCACGGATCGAAGGGACCGCGGTGCGGGTCATCAGCGGCGCCGGAGGATGTAAGTACATCCGGCCCTCAGTAATTTTTAACACCCGGATAACCCCTTTAAGTCTAGTTGTATAAAGGACCATATTTGAGTGCAGACTTCTACAGTATTGCAGCGTATTTGGAGTAATAAAGACTTCTTAAAGACCGGGTAAGACTAGTTTCTAATTATTTCCCCTGCATCTAATAGAAGACAAAGCCTTTGAAACCAAAGCTGAAGTCCACATGTTTATTCCCGGGGATTTCACACCCTTGTAGCGCAGTAACAATACTTGTTATTTCAGTTGTTCCAATTTAAGGCTAACAAATATCTGTTCTAATGTAACATTCCCTCTCCGATATTCCCAAGTGTCGCTGCGAACACATCATCGCCATGGCAGGATGACAAAAAAACCCTGCTGTGTTTAAAGAAAACACAGAGGCCAACGCCAAGTCATATCGAATGCCGCGGGTGATTCCCCCGAAAAACATTATTATGAGAAGAGCCGACCGCAAGCAGAACAGAACTTGTATGTTTTATTGCTCGTCCTGCGGTTCCATTATTATTATTATTATTTTTCGCATTAATCCTCCGTTTACATTGATCGGAACAGATGTTGCTTTATATACGTCCTGACAATTGTATTAGTTAATAACTCCGTGAAGGGAGCCTTAATAACGCATCTGTTTTTACAATGGCCGCGGTGCATGGTGGGAGCGTCCATGGTGGTCAGGCTTAAAAGAGCAACGTTCATTTATGATAATTGCTTACAGCTCCCCACTTGGCTGTTTCTTGTGACCTAAATATAACCAGTTGTTTCCTCTCGCACTCTTAGCTTTTTTTTCAGGTCAGTCTTAATGATTTAATTCAACGAAAAATGTCTGCCATTTCCTGTCACCCCTGTCTTTATTCATCTCTCCTCCTAAAGTGTTTTCTTCTGCTCCGCACGATGTGGGTTTGGTTATTCTGTTGCTTCCTCGGGTGGGGAACAATGCAAACAGTGTTCGGAGAAGAAGCAAAGAGTTTACCTTCGGGCTAAGAAAAGGGCTGAAAGTAATAGACGTGTGTTTGTCTCTGTGTTAGGGTAATGGGGGATACGCTGTTTGATCCTGGACGCTCCTGGGATTTTGTGCCTGCGTTGACCACCAGCAAAAACATGGCTCGGTTTTGTGGGATTCTCCGAAAATTTAACACGGTGGGAATATGTAATGTGTAGCTACAACGAGATGCAGATACATCAAAGTCTCATTACCTAAGTGGTACCTCTATTAGGATGATCCCCTGCTTAAGAACACCCAACTTACAGACGACCCCTAGTTACAAACGGACCTCTGGATGTTGGTAATTTAATGTACTTTAGCCTTAGGCTACAATAATCAGCTGTAACAGGTATCACAGGCGTCTGTAATGAAGATTTATTGTTAATCCTGATTCTTGTGACAACCCAACATTTTTAAAATCCAAGCGTCACAGAGACCAAAAAAATTTAAGCTGGGGTTACAATGATAAAATATACAGTTCCGACTTACATACAAATTCAACTTCAGAATAAACCTACAGAATCTATCTTGTACGTAACCCGGGGACTGTCTGTAATAGTATAAATTGAATATTTATTGGGGGACCATATGACAGCCTTAGGTCACACTTCATGTTATATTATCTTATGGACTAATTTATTCCATTGATAATACAACCAACCCAAATAAATGGGGGGGGGGGGGACAAGTCAACGAAAGAAGAATTGAGGGAATAGTTATTATGGATATAGGGTACCTTAAAGGTACCCTATACCCAAACCATGGGATAGGGCCTAACTTGCTGATGGGAGGGGGTCTCAGTGATGAGATCCCCACAGATCACCAGAACAAGGGATCCGATGTACAGGCAGTCCCCGGGTTACGTACAAGATAGGGTCCGGAGGTTTGTTCTTAAGTTGAATTTGTATATAAGTCGAAACTGTATATTTTATAATTGTAGATCCAGACGGAAAAAAAAAATTTGGCCCCAGTGACAATTGGAGTTTAAACATTTTTTGCTGTAATGGGACCAAGGATTATCCATAAAGCTTCATTACAGACACCTTACAGCTGATCATTGCAGTCTGGGACTATAGTAAAGCTTCCAGAGAGGTCACCAGAGATCAGAGGGGTCTGTCTGTAAATGTGGGTTGTCTGTAAGTCTGGTGTCCTTAAGTAGGGGACCACCTGTACCTCATTTGGACCCCTCTTTGCTCCCAGAGCTGAGTGGAGCAGACATCCTTGCATCCCTGGCTGCCTCATTCATCTCTATGGAGTTGACAGAGAATGCCGTTCATAGAGATGAATGGGGCAACCCAGCCACGTGTGACCGGCTGCTCCACTCATCTTGGTGAGCAAAGAGGGGTTTCTCTGGGGGGGGGGGGGTCTCATCACTGAGATCCCAACCGATAAGCAGATAGTTTCGCAGGAAAACCCCTTTAAAGGGTGTTGTGTCATTATAGATATGTCCTCTATCCCAAGCATAGGGGATAAGTGTCTCATGAATGGGGGGTCTGACTGCCGGGACTACATGTTGTGGGGGGGGGGGGTCCAGTCACTGTTCTGTCCTGTGGCCTTAAAAAAGTCAATCAATGAGAAATGGTTGAGCATATCCATCAGTGCTACATTCATAAACCATAGGGACCATACGGTTGGTCAATCGTTCTTCATGGCGGAGTCTCCCAAACCACTAAGAGTCTAAGAGTCAGTCCCCGAGTCTGACCACTACACAGAGCACTTAGTGGTGTATGGGGCACTCTAAGTCGTAGTTGTCATCTCTCCCAGAATCTGTAAGAGTCTCCCCAAAAAAGTTAAGACTCCCTAATGTACCGGGAGTCAGAATATTTCCAGAGCCCGGGAGGCCCCCATCTGCAGGATCCATTTTATAGGTAAATGGAGGGGACTTTGGCATCTTGATTGCACGTGACACATAAATGTCGCGCCTCAGCCCGAAAAAATGAGCATTTCCTTAAAGAAAAAGTCCAATTGCTGACCTCTCACGCCCCTCCTATTAAAAGCTGGGTCAACATTTGAAGGCAGCTTTATCTACCCGAGACCACATGGGAAAAAATTTCGGAAAAAAACAGCCTTCCTTGCCTATAGTAGCAGCACAATTAAAACATTTTTTTAACTTTTTAAAATAAAAACTGTAAAAACTGCCTGTTACCTATAACAACACATAACAGCGCAACTTTCACTAAATGGAAATCTACCATCAAAATAGATCAAGATAAACCAGGGACATTACTCATAGATCCAGGCACCGTAACTGTGGTAATCTTCTTATATTTGTTATCCATCGCCTCCTGCCTTCTAAAATTAGCTTTTAAAATGTATGCTAATGAGCCAGAAGAGCTTTGGGGGCGTTACCTGAGCTCCTTCCATGCTGCAGCTTCACAGGCTGTTACACTGTGCAGCAGCACTGCTGAAGGAGCAGGGGAGAGCATTTTTTACATCTCTTTGTTCATCTCAGTAGAAATAGCGGTGACAGGCTCTGTATGGAAACTCCAGATTTGCGCTGAGTCCCCCGTACACCGCCGGCCGTCTGCTAATGCCACTAAAGTGTTGTAGGTGTAAGGCCGAGATCTGTTATTCTCGCAGCCGCTCTGGGTAAACACACACGGGGTGAAGCTTGTTTGGGAGGAATACGATTATTGCCTCTGGATTCTTTTCAAAACACCAGCAGAGGTTTTGCTTTCTTTGGACAAGGTTTTTCCAGAAAAGAAAAAAAAATGAATTATTTTCAGAAGAAACTGGAGCTGATGAGGCATAAAAAGCCTGGATGGGCTGCGTTACTATTGAAGTGGGATATAACTAGTATATAGAGTAAGGGTCATAGAGTTATATAGAGTGAGAGGTCACAGGGGGAAGGAAACCTGTAGTCCTGTCCATAGAAATGTAAGTGTCAATAAAGTTTATATGAACACCACTTTTGTTTATCATAAGTTTCTGAGGTAAAACTGTTCGAGTTGCCCATGGAAACCACAGAGATCAGCTTAATTTTATAAACACTGTGGGAAATTAAAGCTGAGCTGTGCATTGGTTGCCATGGGCAACTAGAATAGTTCTGCTCTAAGAGACTTAGGATAAATCTTCCTAATAGTTTATACAGTTGAAAAAAAACTCATGTCCATCAAGTTCAACCAAGGAAGGGAAGGGATTGGATGAGGAATATCAATTTAAAGTGGTTGTCCAAGGGTATAAAAAAAACCCTTAGGTGGCCGGGATGGGGATGCATTCAGCTCCCGTCCAGCTGAGGTGGTCAGACACGCCCACCCGCTCCACATGATACAACTCTGGGAATAGGGACGGGTGGGTGTGGCCGACCACCTCAGCCAGTCGGAAGCTGAATGCAGTGCAGGACCGGAGAGATCACAGCACTGGAGGCCGATTTTTTTGGTCTCTGTGACGATTGGATTATACAACCCGCCCCATCCTGGCCACCCATCGGATTTTTTATACCCTGGGACAACCCCTTTACGGTCCTATATTCAGTGACCTCTTTAGTATTTACAATGGCAAGAACTTTTATTTTTTTCTGATGCAGATCCCCAAATCTAGAGTCTATACATCGGATATAAACATTACATTCTATCCTCCAGTAGGGGCACTGGATACTGTTGTACACTGAGTATAATGTAGTGAGCTCCCCCTAGAGGCAGAGGCAATTAATCGCCATTTTAAAGAACCAGTCCTTAGGGTCCAATGAACAGTGTGGAGAGCACTAAAGGTTTTTCTTTTTAAAATATTGCCCTCAATGAGCTCTTATTTTACACATCAGAGACCTCATGGCACCCCACTGGACTCTGATCACCCCTAAGGGGGTGGGCCCTTGTTTAAATTTACCCCCCCATATACAACTTTCACTTTCAATGAAAGTGAAAGTTACCTCTCAGATGCCATTGTCTCATCTGATACCGGCATCTGTGAATAGAGCTGATTCCTATTGCAGACCCCATGGCGATCAGGCATGCGCAATGAATGATGCATGCGCTGAAGCATTGTTAACGCACGTGTTAACATTGCATTGAGGGTTGTGTCTTGTAAACGCAAATGTTAACAGCTGTTCAATTAGGCAAATCTCTCTCCAGCTGGTGGAATGCGTTTTGAAACACATGCAGCGGACGCGACGTGTGACTGCGCCTTCGAAAAATAGCTGAATATAACAGCTGATCCTGATGTAAGGACTATTCAATGCTTATTACTGACTTTTAAAGACCTTAATGGCCTTTAGGACACAGCACTTTTTTCATATTTCCCTGCTTAAATTCCAAAAGATATTGGGGCTCATTTACTAAGGGTCCACAGACGCACTTTCATCGGATTTTCTGACGTTTCCGGGATTTGCGCCGCTACGACAGGTACTTAACTGGGGATTGTGTCGCACGCGATGGATTTTTCATGTTACAGAAATCGGGGGGCGGGCCGCCGGACGATCCGACTGATTCGGACTGAGCGCGGGATTTTACTTTCAAATTGTGTCGCAAGATCAAGCACTTACATGCACCAGGATGAAGAAGGTGAACCCCAGGGACCTGAGCGGGGAAGCGACACATGCAGGATATCGGGAGCTACAATCTTAGTGAATCGCGCCACAGTGCATTATACACGGACAATGCACTTTCTGTGAACTCCTCCGGATGGGTAAGTAAATGTGCCACAATTTTTTTTTTACGTTTTTGATCTGACATGGGCATATAAGTGCTTTTTTTGTGGTAAGATTTGTATTTTCCAGTAGTTCAATTTTTATGATAAAAATAGCTGAATTTTTTTTTACATTTATTAACTCTTTCCTGCAGTGGAACAGAATAAAACTGCTGTTTTGCCGCATGTTTTTTTCATTAAAACTTTTACACAGTTCACCGTGAAGTATAATAAACATAATCAAATTATTCGGTAGGTTGGTACAATTAAGGAGACATCAAACATGTACAGGATTTCTTATGTTTTACTACTTCAGGAAGTAAAACAACTTTTTAAAGGGAACCTGTCACCAGGAGACCCATTTTTAGCACTCCCCCAGTCCCCACAGAGCATAGTACATACACTGCCAAAGTGTTTTAGTATAAAAAACTGGTTTTACAGAAAAAAAAGATATGTTATATTGTACCTTTCATTAGCATCTGCTGTGTGACTAGGCAGTTGCCAATTGGGAGGGGCTGGAAAGGAGCAGTCCCCCCCCCACCCTTGGGAAACATGTGACCTTTTCAAATATATGAATAACTCCCCACACTCGGGATTGGCTGTAGAGGAGCAGGGGGCGTCACTAAGCCAACTGATGGGTGTTTTCATATATTTGAAAAGGTCACATGGAGGAGCAGTTTCCCAAGGGTGGGGGGGCCTTAGGTCACACTTCCTCGTTACTATCTATCATTATGACTAATTTACTCAATTTATATGGCAGATTTGCCAATTACTTATCCATTGATAATACAACAACCCAAATAAATGGGGGGGGGAGGGGGGGCAAGTCAACGAAAGAAGAATTGAGGGAATAGTTACTATGGTACCTTAGAGGGGTTTTCCCATGAAACAAGTTAGACCCAAACAATAGGATAGGGCCCAACTTGCTGGTGGGAGGGGTCCAGTCACTGTTCTGTCCTATGGCCTTATAAAAGTCAGTCGATGAGAAATGGTTGAGCATATCCATCAGTGCTACATTCATAAACCACACTTTGGGGGACCATACGGTTGGTCAATCTTTCTTCATGGCGGAGTCTCCCAAACCAGTGATAGTCTAAGAGGCAGTCCCTGAGTCTGACCACTACACAAGCACTTAGTGGTGTATAGGGCAGCCTAAGTCACAGTTGTCATCTCTCCCAGAATGTGTATGAGCCTCCCACAAAAAAATGGAGACTCTCTAATGTACCAGGAGTCCGAATATTTCCAGAGCCCGGGAAGCCCCCATCTGCTGGAGTCATTTTATAGGTAAATGGAGGGGACTTGGATTGCACGTGACACATAAATGTCGCGCCTCAGCCTGAAAAAATTAGCATTTCCTTAAAGAAATCGTCCAATTGCTGACCTCCCACATCCCTCCTATTAAAAGCTGGGTCAACATTGGAAGGCAGCTTTATCTACCTGAGACCACATGGGAAAAAATTTAGGAAAAAAACATCCTTTCTTGCCTATAGTAGCAGCACAATTTAAATTTTTTTTAACTTTTTAAAATAAAAACTGTAAAAACTGCCTGTTGCCTATAACAACACATAACAGTGCAACTTTCACTAAATGGAAATCTACCATCAAAATAGATCAGGATAACTGCTCCTTTCCAGTCCCTTCCACTGCCTAGTCACACAGTCAGATGCTAATGAAAGGGTACAATCTACATAGCTTTTTTTCTGTAAAACCAATTTTTAATACAAACACACTGGCATGTAGTACTAGCCTTGACTGGGAGTGCTAAAATGGTTCTCCTGGTGCGTTCCCTTTAAAGGAATGCATTTTGCCTTGTGTCGCCATATTCTAAGCTATGTATTTTACTACTCTCAAAAGAGGATTATTAGTGTTTGTTTATTAAGGGAAAAGTAACGGTTAGATTGGTGCTATACATGGTACATCTGACTTTTTGATCACTTTCTATTACATATCTTTGGGAGGTAGGAAGCACTAAAATTGCATTTTTGAAGTAGAATTTTCTTAATTTTTTTTTTTATACCTATCACATATGCAGTATAATAATATAATAGATTCGATGATAACCAATTTTGTGGGGTGGGTTTATTATTTTATTTTTTTAACCGCAAGATACGTTATATTAAGGTAAGTGTTCTTGTGTGAGTTTTTTTATATAGTTTATATCACTTTTTTAAAAAACCATTTCTTTACAACTGTTTTCTTTTATTGTCCCACCAGGGGGTTATGACCACTGGGGATACTCGACCCGCATACAAACATTGCAGTATTTTAGTCTGTATACACTGTGTTGTATATGTCAGTGTTTTAACTGACAGTTTGCTTTAACCCTTCTTGGACTGGGCTTAAAGGACCTATCCAAAAAATACCATCTCCCCTGAGGATTATAGATTGTACCAACACCGCATCACTGATACCTGGTGTGTGCCGTCCCTTGGCGATTCATCGCTTTTACTTTTAGCTTCTCAGGCCTTGTTGTCGCACAATAAAAAGGTTTCACAATATTATGCAATGGAGCCTCCATGGCTCCAGCTCGTATAGAATGTGTCCAATGGAGATTGGAGGCCCCTAGACTCACTCTGCATAATTTTTAAACCTCTTTAATCTTAAACACACAAGAGATCAAAGCTACAAAAGAGCAGCTGCTGAACAAAAGACAGAGAAAGAAACGCGAACAGGGGCACACACCAGTATGTCAGTGTGCTTGGTTTGCATCCTTCATTCCGGTGTGTAAATTTCCTTTAATAGACCACCGTTAAAATAAAAAATAAATTAAATGCAATTTTAAAGCATTCCTGAGGTCTTTATTTGACCTCCGACTTGTCAGGTCCCTCGTCTCTTTGCCTTAGCTGTGGCGTCCTCTGGTTGCTGATGTACGTTGCAACAGAGGCAGTGCAAGTCGTCCAAAGACGAAATAGATCGTGCCAACAATCCAAAAAAAAAAAAAAAAAAAAAATACTATGGCAAACTCCCGCTAACGCTTTGGTATAACAAACCAATTTTAAAAAAACTCTTGTATTACAGAGAAGCTTCATGTATCATGTTAGTTCTTCCTGCATGTGACGATGCTGTAAGTTGAGGCTGTTCTGTTTGGACTGCAGAATCATTATACGACATGACCCGAGGACGAGCTCGCTGATGGAACAGTTTTGTCATGTATACTTCCACTTGACATTCCCCCCAAATCAAACATTAATCAGAATTTTCACGACATTTTTAATTGAGCATTTATTAGATTTTTGGCTGGTATCTGTCTACATATTTTCGGTGCAGTTTGTACTTCAGCTTCTTATTATGGAGTGTAGAGTGTTCTCTCCTTCTGTATGATTCATGTCAGCCACCCCCACCACGGGAGACATCCTGTTTATTCTAGCGATATTATGACATTGGGGCTGGAGGAGCGCACTCCATATATCCCTGTATGGAGGAGAGAGGGAAGGCACTTTTTAATACAAAAACACTTTGGCAGTGTATGTACTATGCTCTGTGGGGACTGGGGGAGTGCTAAAAATGGCTCTCCTGGTGACAGGTTCCCTTTAAAGTAAGACAGAAAAAAGACAGGCGCCTCCTAGTCCAAATTAATGTGATTCTTTAGAGTGCTTAATTGACCTGACGAAGCGCCCAATTGCAGGTGCGAAACGCGTTGTCAGTTCCTGTTTTAGTTGCTTAGTTAATTTATTTTTATGTTATCTTGGTATATTTTGGCTATATTAAATGGAAATACCAAAAAGCCCTTAGTTTGTAGTTTCAATATCTTCGGGTTGCGCTGTATAAAGTCCTTATTTTTTTACCTGGTTTCCATCGAGGAAATTAAATTCCATGTCCCTGGATCCATTTTTGTGCAAGGAAGTGACATTCCATGGTTAGTGAAAGTGATGTCTCCTGGTTGAAGGAGGCCGAAGCAGGTTCTGTAACCCCCTGGAACGCAGCGCCAAAGACATGAAGTACCAAAGAGAAACAGGAATTGGGGACCGGTGAAGGGCAAATTAGCTTTCCTTTTTTCCACAACCCCTACCCCTACCATAGCCACTAGGGGTTTTCTATATAACTGGAAAGCCCCTTTAAAGGGAGTCCACCAGCACGCCTGAAGGAAAACGAAATGGAGCACTGGTCCTGTGTATAGTGGAGCACTGGTCCTGTGTATAGTGGAGCACTGGTCCTGTGTATAGTGGAGCACTGGTCCTGTGTATAGGGGAGCACTGGTCCTGTGTATAGTGGAGCACCGGTCCTGTGTATAGTGGAGCACTGGTGCTGTGTATAATGGTGCACTGGTCCTGTGTATAGTGGAGCACTGGTCCTGTGTATAGTGGAGCACTGGTCCTGTGTATAGGGGAGCACTGGTCCTGTGTATAGGGGAGCACTGGTCCTGTGTATAGTGGAGCACTGGTCCTGTGTATAGGTGAGCACTGGTCCTGTGTATAGTGGAGCACTGGTCCTGTGTATAGGGGTCACAATACAGGTATAATAATATAATAGATTCGATGATACCAATTTTGTGGGGTGGGTTTTATTATTTTATTTTTTTAACGCAAGATACAGTTATATATAGGTAATGGTGATTCTTGTGTGAGTTTTTTTTATATATTTATTATCACTTTTTTAAAAAACCTTTATTTAACTGTTTCTTTATTGTCCCACCAGGGGGCTTACACTGGGGATACCTTGACCCATCATACAATACATTGCAGTATTTCTGTAGTACAATGTGTTGTATATGTCAGTGTTTTACTGACAGTTTGCCTATTAGACCCAGTCTTGGACTAGGCTTAAAGGACATCTACCACCAGGATTAAGAATTGTAAACCAAGCACACTGATATACTGGTGTGTGCGTCCTCTGGCAGGTTCTGCTTTTCTTTTAGCTTCTCAGGGCCTTGTTTTACAATAAAAAGGTTTCACATATTATGCAAATGAGCCTCCATGGCTCCAGACTCTATAGATGTCAATGGAGATTGGAGCCCCGTAGACTCATCTGCATAATTTTTAAAACCTCTTTATCTTAAAAACAAAGGCATACAAAGCTACAAGAAGAGCAGCTGCTGCCAGAGGGGGCACACACCAGTATGTCAGTGTGCTTGGTTTGCAATCCTTCATCCGGGTGGTAAATTTCCTTTAATAGACCACCGTATATGGCAGTCCTGGAGGTCTTTATTTGACCTCCGACTGTCATGGTCCCTCTGTCTCTTCCCTTAGCTGTAGGCGGTCTTCTGTTGCTGATTGACTTGGCACAGAGGCAGTGCCAGTGCGATCCAAAGGACGAAATAGATCGTCCTAATATGGCAAACTCCCGCTAACCTTTGGTAATAACAAAAACAATTTTAAAAAACTCTTGTATTACAGAGAAGCTTCATGTATCATGTTAGTTCTTTCCTGCATGTGAGCGATGATGTAAAGTTGAGGCTGTTCTTTTGGACTGCAGAATCACTTATAACGACATGACCCCGAGGACGGAGCTCGCGGGATGGAACATTTTGTCATGTATCACTTCCACTTGAATTCCCCCAAATCAAACATTAGATGCAGAATTATTCCTGACATTTTAATTGAAGCATTTATTAGAATTTTTTGGGCTGGTGATCTGTCTACATATTTTCGGTGCAGTTGTACTTCAGTTCTCTTATTGATGGAGTGTAGATGTGTTTCCTTCTGTATGATTCATGTCACCCCCACCGGGAGACGATCCTGTTATTACTAGCGATATTAATGACATGTGGGATGGGAGGAAGCGCACTACCATATATCCCTGTATGGAGGAGGAGAGGGAATGGCACTTATTATGTTATGCTTAGTGTACACTGTGTTCATATACTAGAATGACCTCGGCGAGATAAGAAGCCTTTGTGGCCTCCCCGAACAAAAGATTTTACTATAATTTGGAAAAACTTTGCAAAAGTTGGGACTTCCAAAACAAATCCAATAAAGGCCAACTGCCGGTCATTGCCTAACTGTTAAAGGGGTTGTCCAGCCAATGACTCAATTTTTTTTCTAATCCTGTGGATAGAGGATAACTTGCTCATTGGTGGGACCCCCACGGATCAGGAGAAAAGGGGTCCAGCACTGGGCAAGTGCCGGGGCCCAGAGCTGCTGGGGGGCCAACATAAGGCTGTACATAAGGAATCCATAGGAGGTGACGGGGCTGTATCTAATTAATCCATAGGGTGTGAGGGGGGCTATAATGTATAACAATAAGGGGGGTGTTTGGGATGATAAACTAGGGATAATTTTAGGGAACAGGAGGCTGTTTTAGATTTTGAAGTTCTAATGCCATCATGTAAGTTTACTGAAAAGGGGCCCACTGAGGCTCTGCCTACCAGGGGCCTATTGAAACCTGGAGCCAACCCTGTAATACCATGCAATAGGGATATCAATGCATCTACTTCTGCAACATGTAACACGGTAATAGGTATTAATTAACATAAAATAAGTGAGGACCCATACACGTCCATACATCTATAGTAAGAACTATTTCCTGATTTATTGGGTAAAACACACACATTATAATTAATAAAATCATTGCACTTCTGACAAGGAGACATATTGGTCCAGACATCATTGGGTGTGTCACTGCATATGGTGATGGACATGTAATACTATTCATTACTTCTACCATATAATAATGGTAACAATAATAATAGAGATTTATTCATAAAGCACCTGTCAGGCACCAGGGGTAGTGGACCCAATGGACCACCGCGAGTGCTGATGTAAGCCGGGAAGCGGAGTCTAAGTGGCTCACGGTTTTCACCAGAGCGCACCGCAAAGGGGGTTGGACTTGCTGTGGCGGGATACCACCAGGTGACTTTCCTTGCGGTGGCGGCCAAGGCGAGGTACAGAATCGTAAGTCAGGTAACAGGCAGAAGGTCAGGATTGACGGCACAGGATCGGAGTCAGGTAACAGGCAGAAGGTCAGGGCTGGCGGCAGAGAATAGGAGTCAGGAAGAGGAATCGAGGTCACAACGGATGATCACAGAAAACGCAGAAATAACAGGTAGAAAGCTTTCTCAAAGGCATGAGGCTCAAAGATGCAGCAGGTAACACAGGAAGGGGTCGGGAATCGGCTGACCATCGCCAATCATTGACGCGCTGGCCCTTTAAATCTTAGAAAGCTGGCGCGCACCCTAGGAGGCAGAGACGTGCACGCTGGAGCGCCACTGGAACGAAGGAAGGTAAGAGCAGGGGGACGGAGAGGTACACGGGTGCGTCTGTGACCTGTAACATGTGTTACCCGTGACAGCGCCATCATATTTAGATTGGTAAATTTTCACGATCACTTACAACTCCTTAAAAATTTCTTCTGCTGGACAAATTGCCAGAAATGGAAATTTCTCCGATTTTTTTCTTGATTTTTCTTGAAATTTCTTTAGTTAATTGTAGACGGCAGTCCTGTCACTCATCTTTATTTGCTAATCCCTCCAATATCTCTGCTACTTGTTATGAACTTCTGTAATGGCTGTAGAGGTACAATATCCCTTTAAGTGCTACGTCTTCAGAATCCATTTCTATGCAAATAAATTCACATCTTTGACTACCGTAAAATTAATGTATTTTG
Organism: Engystomops pustulosus; assembly: GCA_019512145.1. NCBI lineage: Eukaryota > Metazoa > Chordata > Amphibia > Anura > Leptodactylidae > Engystomops > Engystomops pustulosus. The sequence goes on from CM033649.1 coordinate 9,036,473, forward strand.
TGTGTAGGAGAAAAACATAAACTTTCGATAGCATAAAATATACCATGAGAGATGAATTACCTTGGATTGGTCCTGTCTTCTACCATATCAAACTACTCTCCAGGTTTAGTATTTAATACCTTAAATCTTACCAGGAATAATACAGGATGATGGATTCTCCCTGCCGGCGTCAGGATTCTGGGGTTGTATTAATTCAGGAGATGATATGCAAGTTTATACTTCATGTATTTTTAGAGTAAAAAATTGTAGATTTCTGGTCTCCTCTTTTGGAGATTAACACTACCCTACACGAAGGATGCAAGACCTCAAGGGGCTCATTTACTTACCCATCCGGAGAAGTTCACAGAAAGTGCATTGTCCGACGATAATGCACTGTGCCGCGATTCACTAAGATCGTGCGCCCGATATCCTGCATGTGTCGCTTCCCCGCTCAGGTCCACCGGAGTTCACCTTCTTCTTCCTGGTGCATGTAAGTGCATAGTCTTGTGACACAATTTGAAAGTTAAATCCCGCGCTCAGTCTGAATCAGTTGGATCCTCCGACAGCACGCCCCCCCCCCCCCCCCCCCCCCCCTCCTGCGCAGCCGCGCCAAAACCCATTGCGTGCGACACAAACCCAGGGCAGACACCTGCTAAATACCTGTCCAAGCAGTGAAATCCCCGAAAAAGATGAACAGTCCAACGAAAGTGCAGCGCGCGACCCTTAGTAAATGAGCCCCCAAGTGTATTGTGGAACAAAATCCCTCTATTTTGCACCAGTTCTACAGATTCTAAAAGAAAACACATTATACGCAACCATTATACCAAACTAAGTCCAGAGTTGGAGATAAACAAACCCAGTGGAAAGTTTGGCCAAAGATGTTGGCACAGGAATGTGATGGGTGGATATAAGGTGGCATCAAGGGTCACAGCAAAGGCTCCTGTAATTTATTGGGATGAAAACTTTAGTCTATTCACACTAAATAGACTAAAGAACTATTAGTAAGAACTGTAGTAAAGACAAAGAAATGTTTTTGTTTCTCTTTATGTTGGAGAAACCACTGAGATGTTAGAGTCAAGTGGAGACCTGGTATCTGCTTCTAGGAAAGTCTGATAAAAATCATAGTCAGTGGTGGAGGACAGGTACCAGGCTGGTATCTCCCTGTGTTAGTAGGTAGTTACTCATAGTCGTGTTGCTGTAGAGCAGGTGACCTGATGCTACCAGCCCTTTTTGGTAGACTTGATGTTCTTGCTTCTGGAGACTCAACGCAGATGAGGTCTAGGTGGTTCTTGAGGGACGGCAGAGGCAAATAGTCGCACAGTGGGACAGATTTACTTACCCGGTCCATTTGCGATCCAGCGGCGCGTTCTCTGCAGAGAATTCGGGTCTGCCAGCGATTCACTAAGGTAGTTCCTCGACGTCCACCAGGTGTCGCTGCTGCACTGAAGTTCCGTCGGAATGCACTGAAGTTCACCAAGCCAGGCCGGGTGCAGGTACACATTTAAAAAAAAAAAAAATACGGCGGTTTCCCCGAATCCGACGGGTTTTCCGACGGACACACCCCCTGATTTCAGTCGCGTGCATGCCGGCGCCCATGCGCCACAATACGATCGCGTGCGCCAAAATCCCGGGGGAATTCAGGGAAAATCGGCGCATAACGGTAAAATTCGTGTAACCCGACGTAAAAACGTGATTCAGGCTCTTAGTAAATGACCCCCAGTGTCCTCTAATGGCATGAGTAGCCCTGGAAAATCTTAGCCGGTAGGATGACAACATGCGACAGCACAGAGAACCTTAACCTCAGAAGATGTTTTATGCTTCTGCCTGTTGGATAGAAAATAATTGACTGGTTAAACTAAACTCATCCCAAAAAGGTTTCCCATATTACACCCATGGGGCATAACTACAGGGGTAGCAGCCATAGCAGCTGCTATGGGGCCTACAATGGAGTCATCTATGTTACATTAATTAGTTCTCTACGATCTTGGTGTAGTAGTAACATCGCCAGGTACGTCTCATTCATTAGACACGGCACTCATTCCAATGGGTAAAATAAGGATGGGGTAATTAAAGGGGCAGTTGTTGAGAACAGGGTAGTCAAATGTCTACGTATCTAGGTAGATTTGCTAAAACTCTTAATTCCTCTTCAAAGGGGTTTCCAGGTTATATTGGAAAATCCCTGGTTGAGCTTAGATCCATTGAAATGAAATGAAAGATCCAACTAACTACCTAAAACCTTACCCCAACCCCAGGAGAAGATTTTCATGTAGGTGGTTTGGGGCACTAGCCTGGGCCCCAGCTCTTTAGGGTGCCCATGACCACTCACCAAATTTTATGTTGAGAAGGACCTGTACCCATGAGATCCATTCACCTATGGCATGGTCTTAATCCACCCCTTTAGCACGTTCAAAGCGGTCAGCGCTCAACTCTTCGAAGTAAGAGAAAGGTAAAAGAAAGATGCTTTAATATATATATACTCACAATTGGAGTTAAAAAGCGTGCATATCACAGTAAAAGAACGCCAAACACCTTGCCCGACCCAGGTTTCGCCTCTTCAGGCTTCTTCCACCACTGCCCGGGCTATTCCCCGCTCCCAGTTAGGCTACATTCACATGACCGTTGCACGACGGTTGGGGGGCGTATATAAGGCTGCCATATTTACGTCCCACATAGGTCGTCAATGGGCGCATGGAGCAGTAGGGAGCAGCACACGTGCGGCACCGCTCCGTACCCGGAGAAAAGATAGTATTACGGTGCCGTGCACCATGTATCTCTATGAAGAGCAGCGTTCACCCCCTCCTCCTCTCCCATGTGCCGACGTGTGCCAGCCTTACTAGGGCACGGTGGCCACACATTCATGTGAATGTAGCCTTCTTGTGTTCTGACTGGGCCATCAGTATCCTCCGACCGGCCCAATAGGAAGTGTCAAAAATGAACTAGAGTGGGAGCCTGAATTAGTTTGCCCCCACCAGGGGATTTTCCAGTATAACAAAAACATGCGTAGGAAACGTTATAAAAGGCGTCTATCATCACGATGAAAAAGATTTCATGGAACTAAACTTCCTCTTTCATAGACATTAAAATAAAATATTAACATATTAACAAATAAGCAGTTTAAAGCCTGTGCCCTGATTTCTGCCGCCGTGGGGAGCGCCCGCTGTGCTTTACAGCATAATGGAAATGATTAAACACAAATATAATTAAATGTGTTGCCACAAGGATCCTTCTCCATCATTGTTCCCCGCAGAGAAGAAAGAAGTGCGCAGCCTTGGCGTTTTAATACGTGTTTTTGTGGAAATCACCACGAATTCCAGAAAATGCCCTTCAGGGTTTTTCTTTTTACATTACGAAATCTCCTCATTTTTAATTTTCTGAGTACAATTGCTCATTTCAGGGTCTAATAATAATTGGCGCTTTCCAAATGTGCAATAGATTATTTGTGTTTTAAGCTTTCCAGATGGTGAAGAATTTTATTTGTTAGGATTTTCTTTCATTTTCGCAAAAATATAAAAAAAAAGAGTCAACCGGGGGGCATGGGGGGGGGGGGGAGATTTATCAGAAGTGTCTGGGAGCACAACTGTGTTAGTTGCCCATGTCAACCAATCAGAGCTCAGCTTTTATTTTCCCCCAGCTGTACATAAAATGTAAGCTGATCTCTGCAAAGTTTTCCCTTAGACACTTCTGATAACTCTCCCTCATGGACTCTACATAGGAGAAGTGAGTGGTAACTACAAGCAAGGAGCTGATGCTATGGGCTTAAAGGGAACCTGTAACTAGAGACCTCATTTTCACTAAAGACAGGTTACAGAATCCTATCACACCTGCATAACACATCTGTCTTTCTGCTTTCTCTAAGCATTTGCATTACAATATAACTTACCTTGAACCATGAGAATCCTCTGTGTAGTCCCAAGGGTTGGGCTTTGGTTTGGTTTGCATTTCAAAAAACAACACATCACTTATCTGAGCTACATACTCCTCAGCTCTCAGCCCCAGTCTTTGTGCTCCTGTACAGCTCCTCCCTCTCCCACTGATGTCATCTCACCAGACTGTGAGCTCTGTGATCTTCGCCAGAAGTCAAAAGCAGGAAGCACATGGGAGCCAAAATCTTGACTACGATCATTGCTCCCTGTGATGCCATCAGGGAGCAAAGATTGTCACCGTGACAGCCACAGGTCTTTATAGGCCCCGAGGCTGTGTGGTTTCTGAAGATCTGTTACAATGTGCCAGTGATCTATAAAATACCCATATACTACCATAATTTAGTATATGGTAGGATTGATCAGACAATTTTAGTATATGGTAGGATTGATCAGACAAATTTAGTAAATGGTAGGATTGATCAGACAAATGGTCTGAAAAATAGCAATAAAAATATATATAAAATCACCCCCTTGTACTGGAAGGGGGGGGGGGTGCAACATATAAACATTTAATAAAAAGTGATCAAAAGTTCGTATAGACCCCAAAATGTAGCAAAGAAAATGTTAGTTCATGCAGCAAAAAATTACACCTCACACAGCTCCATACAAATAAAAGTATGAAAAAGTTATTAGTGACAAAAGATCCTGACCTGATCCTATCCTAATCTGGTCTTTCTGGGATTACATGAAGAGACAGAAGAACTGGAGAAGGTGATATCCACAGAAGATCTGTACTTAATCCTCTGAGATGTTTGGAACAATCTCCCTGCCGAGTTAATTCAAAAACTATAAGTACAAGTCTTCTTCCTGACCTCATTCTATCCTAATCTGGTCTTTCTGGGATTACATGAGGTGACAGGAGGACTGGAACAAGATGACATCCAAAGATAATCTTTGCTTAGTTCTCCAGGATGTTTGGAACAATCTCCCTGCCGAGTTAGTTCAAAACCTGTCTACAAGTCTTCTTTATTTATTCACTTAGCATTTTGTTAACTGATCTATTTTTGTAAGGATTCATGCACTCATGTTCACTCCTGCCTAAAACTTTTGCACAGTTCTCTATATTCAGCACATAATACATAAAGACATTGAATTGATGCTGGGTATATCGTATACTGTGAAATAATACAACACAAAGACAAGTATAAAAAAAAAAAGCTAATGAAATGTAAATTCCAACCCATAATGCCCACGGATTCAAGTATTCCAAACAAAGCCATTCCTCCGGGCGGCTAATTCTTTGCTTTACGTCTGCTCCGTCTTATCGCTCCTTTACCTTGATCTCTAGGTGTCAGCTATACGTGCCCCTCGTGTGGTGGCTCCTGCCTCCAGAAAATTACATTGTTTCCACCACTAATACCGGATCGGCTGATAATCTTCCTTCCCTTGAGATTCTCTTTTTTCACTTTCCCTTTGTTTCTAATGACTTTTTGTCTGTGTCATTACTGAGCGAGGGATTTCGAGAGCACTCGCCCCCCCCCCCCCCGTACTCTGAAATGTCACATCTTCTAAATGTTACGCAAATGTTGCAATATTTACTCAAGACCTTCTCGTCTCTCAAGAAAATGTGTATGTGCTATTGAGGAATAGACGTTTCTGTTGTCGAGGTTTTATAGGATAATGACTTGAGAATTACAGAATCTCGCCACGTAAACATTTATGTAAGAAGAACAATGTCTCGCTCTCTCTCAAGGCTGGAGATACAATAGAAATTGGGCAAGGCAAGCAAATGCCAATGTTGTGTGGAACATCTCTAACCATCAATGTAACAACACGTTAAACCCATTATCTTCCATGCCTATGTTAACCAATGACTTACAGCAGCCTATGGTTCCATGATTTAAAGGGAACCCGTCACCACATATTTCACAAATACAGCTAGTGACAGGTTCCCACAGAGCCCTAGTAACTAACTGACCCCCTACATTTAGATACAAATTGTTTCCCTTTAGATCCCCATAAAATAAGAGTTATAAACTTGCCATAGAGCGAGTCAGGGCGTTGCCTAATGTCATGTGACCAGAGTGACATCATCAAAGGTCCTTTAGCCTCTTAACATTAGAAATCTGTCCCCCAGGCACATTTCTGACCACATAAAAAGTCACAGAATGTCTGCATGGACTTCTACTCCTCTCCAGGCTGCTGTGATTCATGTGATATGATTTGCTGTGATTTCATGAGATATATGCTTGGCTTACAGTTTGGTAATGTTAAGAGGCTACAGGACCTGCAATAATATAACCCTGGTCACACGACAATACTTCTGCATGCAGAGAAAGCATGGGGAGGAGCTGCTGGATTCAGCCCAAAGGAGGCCACGGCCAGCCCGAATCACTATTGAAATTCTTGGATACCAGGTAAAATTATAAAATTTAATATATGGGAATCTGAAGGGAACAATTTTTAGCTAAAAGAAGGGTGTCAGTTAGTTACTAGGGCTCTATGGGAACCTGCCACTAGCTGTATTTGTGAAAAACGTGCTGACAGGTTCCCTTTATAAAGTATAGAGGGAAAAGAGAAGTGGACCTAGAACTGAGTCCTGAGGAATCCCGACAGTGAGAGGAAGAGGAAAAGAGAAAGATCCAGAAAAGGAGACACCGAAAGTGCGGTCAGAGAGATATTAAGAAAACCAGGAGAGTGCAATGTCCTTAAAGAGAACCCGTCAGGCAAAATAACCCCCCTAAACTAAATATATTTTCATAAACTGCCATTAGAGAGCATTGCCTCTATCCCTTCATTGTCCCTCTACATGCCTGTAAACCTAAGCAATGAGGTCCTAAAGCTGTATGCAAATGACCTGTGAAATGTCCAATGAAGCATTAGCATATTCAAGCTGTCCACTCTATTCATGAGTGGGAGGCACAGCCACACCCCCAGTGCTTGACTGACAGCCTGTGTAATGATGTGAGGCTGTATAATGATGTGCTTCCTGGTGCTGGTGGCCACGCCCCCTGCAGCCTGTGTGTGCATGTGTGTGTGTGTGTAGGAGAGATACAGCAGCTCCAGGCAGCCATGTTACAGCAGAACATGTCAGATTCATGTGTAGCTGATGTCTGTGTCTCTCACCTGTATATTAGGAGGATGCAGCATGTCAGCTGATGCAGCACACACACTAGCCATGCTTTATTATACATTACACACAGACATGAGCAGGGGGAGGAGAGGGGAGGGGGAACAGGGGTGACATCACTGCCTCTGACCATGTGACCAGCCTCATTTACATGATAAAGAATAGATGATTTTACAATGATTAATGTATGAAATAACTAGATAAAGGCTGGGATGGGATCCTTGTGAGCTGCTCCAACAGGTAGTAGTGACAGGACAAGTGACACAGACCTGATGACAGGTGTCCTTTAGGCCAATGGAGCGAAGCATCCTGAGGAGGAGCTGGTGGTCCACAGTATCGAACGCTGCCGATAGATCCAGGAGAACGAGGAGAGAATAGTCACCTTTGGATTTAGCAGTGAGGAGATCATTGGAGACTTCAGAAAAAGCAGTTTCAGTGGAGAACATAGAGCGGAAACCAGATTGTAGGGGTCAAGGAGGGAGTTAGGTAAGAGAACCAGAGATTTCTTAAAAGTTGTTCAAACTTCCTTCCTGGACCTCTGGTTCTATAGTTCGCAGAACCACAGAATCACCGTGTGAAGTCTCCGCTCATTTTTACATCACTTTGGAGGAGATGTTTTTTATGGATAAATAGGTGAGATTTCACATAAAAGAGGGAATTCTAGAAAGGACATTTCATCCTCCTCCTGAGGGGTTGGTAGTTTATTGGGGTAAAATCTGGTGACCGTTTCCCTGTAAATCTTCTACTTTCAGTAGCCCAAGTGCATCTCAGACAGTCCCGGAAGCCTTTCTACTCCAAGGTGTCATTTCACAGTAATCCATACAACATGCACATCCAATTAACTCCCAAATCACTGATTTCCATTTTCTCCATATGTTTTCTTTTGCGGAGATCAATGAACAGACATGAAAACACTTAAGCAGAAAGTTCCCATGGTTTGTTCTCCGGACACTTCCAGCATCAGCACCTCATCTTCAGGCGGTGAGAAAAACCTGAGCTTTCCCAGAGTGGAGAGGATTCCGGACAGACTAACGCTCCAAAATGCAAACACGTGTTCCCCAATGCCAAAAAAAGTGAAAAATATCCAAGCCTCTACTTCCAGGGTGAAAGGTTACACAACATGGCCTCCGACAATTGATTATTTTGTTTCCAACTGTAATCGGAAACTTAAGACGTTGACTTCCGTCAGGTCATTTCAGGTTTTTTTTCTTAAATCGATACAAGTTATCGAGGGTCATCTCCATAACATTCACAGATTCACTTCATCTCCCTCAACATTGGGCAATTTTTGGCTTTCGAACTTACAAATAATTTTTCAACGTTTTTGTGAAGTAACTTCTACATTTCTACATCTTTAGGTACATACTGATTTTTTTGTACCTTAAAAAAATTATTTTATTGAAAAGTAGTTTCAGCTGACCTGAACCAAAAAGTTAGGGTTTGTAACAAACTTTTCAGGTTTGGGTCCTTTTGAACCATCGCATCATATAATGATCTGTATATACATAATTGGCCATCATAATACTGTTGTTGTATATCTAAATAGGTTATTATAATACTAATACTGTATCCTAAATAGCGCGGTAATATAATCCTTTCTGTCTCTATACATAGCAGCAATAAATATGTATTATACATAGCACAATTATAATATGGTATAGCCTACGACGCCTGCGGTATAACATCATAAGGCCCTCTCTCCCCAGAGCTTGCACTCTACCTCCCCTACCTCAGAGTGCACTTACATATATTGGGGAGCTCATTTCATAAAACTCTATTAATTGCTAAGGAAAATAATTAACTCTAACTTCTTAAAGGAAACAAAACGTGTAAATGAAGCTAATGCATGCGCAATATAATATCCATGTATTATGGCACTCTGATTGCCATTTTCTCTTAAGGTCACTGAGATGTTTGTAGAAGATGTAGTAGTTAGAACCTCTGCTGATCAGGATCTATCACTCCACCCGATTGTATTTGCAACCAAGATGGCTACATTGGATATGGTATGAGTGAATGTGAGCAAGGAGGTGAATTGAATATTGTCATGTGGTGGGGGATTTATTATAGTCGGGGTTGTGTCGATTTACCATGTGAGTTCGGAGCTGGGGGGTGTTTTAAACACGGTGCCCCTGATTAATCAGGAGATGTTCAGCCCACAGCCCAACCAACAAGGACGCAAGACTCATTGGCATGTTCCGTTTGATGGCCAATAGGGCGGAACAGAGACACCTCTGGAATAGGAATGTTACATCGGAACCCAGAATTAACCTGCCCTTAATTTATCCGTAGGACTTTTACTTGCATGACGAAGGGTGGAGATTAGAGTATGAGCGAACATGCTCGTCCGAGCCATAAGCTTGATGTCGAGCGAAGCATTAGGGGTATAGAAAACGAGATCGTACCGGACGAATACTTCGCCGCTGCGAAAATTGGCGCTCCAGCCGTTTTTTGCTTTTTGCGGCCACAAACAGAGCCAATCAAAAGCCAGGAGACTCTGCACTCCACCAGCATGATCGTGGTACCCTTAACGTCGATAGCAGTGGTTGGCTGGCCAGATCAGGTGAACTTGGGATATATAGAACATAGCGCTGGCCGCGTGCTCGGATCATTCTGTCATGGATGACGCGAGGGAGAGAAGCTGTGCCTGGTCAGGGAAGGGGAAAAGCGTTAGGGTGTTCTATTAGCCTACTGTTAGCAGGGTGAATTCTCCAAGAACCAAAAGCCCTTTCTTAGGGCTTACAATAACGTTTTTCTACTTTTTTATTTAATTTGCATATGTTACCTTTTGTGAGGAATTAGCAGGGGGGGGATTGCTACCGTTGTTGTTAGCTCTTGTGGCAACACATATCCATAGCAAAGACCGAAGTGGCAAATTCAGTAGGTTGGATTTATATTAGGCAATAACTCAGTTTCATCTCATCGGGCATAGTAGTGTGCTTCCTTGATACTTGGCTAGAAAATAGCCATAGGAAAGAATACAAAAGCTTCTTGAAGCATACAGTACGTCTATATATTTGATTTCTGTTGATTGCTGGTGGCTGTAGTTTCTGAGTGCATGTATTGCCAATTTGAGCAATTTGTTTATGAGACTGCGAATCCGCTGTGTCTGCGTTAGTGGCGCACATATATAGCAAAGCCGAAGTGGCCAAATTCATAGGGGGGATTTCTTTAGGCAATAAACTCAGAGCGTCATTCATCTGGCATAGTAGTGGCTTCATTTGATACTTGCTAGAAAATAGCCATAGTGAGAATACAAAACAGCTTCTTGAAGCCTACATAGCGTTCTATGATCGATTCTTGTGATCTGCTGTGGCTGTTGTAGTTTCTGCAGTGAATGTACTTGCCAATTATGAGCAATTTGTAGTGAGACGTGATGACCGCTGGGTTCTGCGCTTTTAGTGGCGCACCATATCCATAGCAAAGGCAGAAAGTGGACAAAATTCAGTAGGGGTTGGATTTTATTAGGCAATTTAACTCAGGTTGTCATCTATCTGGCTGTAGTGTGCTTCCTTGATATTGGATAGAAAATAGCCATAGGGAGATACAAAACAGCTTCTCGTGGAAGCCTACAGTTAGCGTTCTATATATTTGATTTCTGGTTGATTGCTGGGGCGTAGTTTATGCAGGCATGGTACTGCCAATTCTGAGCAATTGTAGTGAGAATTGCGACCGCTCTGTAGTTATGAGCGTAGTGGGGCACATATCCATAGCAAGGCCGAAGTGGCAAAATTCAGTAGGGGTGGATTTCTATTAGGCAATAACATCAGGTCATCTCATCTGGCATAGTAGTGTGCTCTTTCCTTTGATACTTGGCTAAGAAAATAGCCATTAGCAATAGGATAGTTTGGATTGTTTGGTGTTTAAAACTCAAAAAAAAACAAAAAACAAAAAAAAAAAAAAACAAAAAAAACACAAAAAAAAAACAAAAGAAGCTAAAAAAAAAAAAAAAAAGTTTAGACTCTCATTTTAAAAATGTTTAACCGAGGGGATAGGGTAGAGGACGAGGGCGGGGGCGTGGGCGCAACTATGAGGGGTCAGAGGCCGTGGCGGTCCGGGGCGGGGTGAGACACCACCTGCTGTATGAGGGAGCAGGGGAAGGCGGGAAAGCCGCAAGAGTACCATCCCTGGTTCATGTCTGAAGTTCTGGGATCGTGGTAGCGCACGGTTGATAAGGCCAGACAGTGCGAACAGGTGATGTCGGGGATTGCTGACAATGCTCTCGAAGCAATTGTCACCACCAGTCAGCTTACACGCAGTCCACCATGTCACCGAAATAATCCCAATCTCAGATCCTGCACCTCAGCCTCCTCCCCCCAGTCTGCCCCTCCCAGGAAAATTTGGCATCTGACCGGCATTACTCTGAGGAAATGTTTTCTGACCCTTCCCCAGTCAAAACCACTTGTTACGGTTGCTGCTGAGCAATTTTCCGATGCCAGGGTTTCACCGGTCACATTAGTGGGTGATGATGACCTTCTGACGTAGTGAAGTGTGTAAAGAGGTGTCCGACGATGGAGAGACACGGTTTGCAGGACAGGGGGGAAGTGTTGTCAGGGCAGGGAAGTCCGAGGGGGAGCAGAGAGATGAGGGATCGGAGCGTGATGAGGTGACAGACCAAGCTGTGTTGAGAGCCGGGTGAACACAGTGCTTCTGAGAGGAGGAGAGTCTCGACTGAAACAGGTTGGAAGATGGCAGTGGGTGGGACCAGACGGAAAGGCAGGGCCAGAGGCTGGTGACGTGCATCAGCGCCACTGTCAACTAGTGAAGCTCCCGTGGGAGGGTCCTTGCGGCGAGGCTAGATCTCCGAAGTGTGGAGGTTCGTTAAGGAAACCGGATGACCGACGGACTGTGGGTGCAAAATTGCCCAAACAAGGGCTCAGCAGGGGTTCCACCACTACTAGCTTAAACTACACCAGTATGCGAAGGCATTATGGAATGCTAAGACACCCCACTGAAGTGAGCAACAAGCCCGTTATCTTCACCTCTGGCAGGGCACACCATGCTCCTTCCCGTGTCAGCTGCTAGTCAGCCCCCTGCCCAGCACAACTGGGGACACAAAAACCCCATCGTCGCCTCCACGATCGCCACAGCATCCACCAGCCGTCAGCTTCTCATACCCCAAGAAGCTGGAGCGGAAACGCAAATATAGTGAAACCCACCCGCACGCCCAAGCCCTTAATGTGAACATCTCCGATTGCTTCGCCGGGAATCGCGCCCTAATAGGCTAGTAGAGACGAGGCCTTTCCGCAAACACTCATGGCGGCCGGAGCCCCTCGGTATTCGGTCCAGCCGCCAATTACTTTTTCCCGATGTGCCGTCCAGCCCTGCACCAGCACGTTGTCAGACAACATCATCAGTTTGCCCTGACCAAGCCGTGTTTTCTGACCAAGGTCACCTGCCACGGACCACGGGACGAGTGCTGCCCGGGCAGGGCCACTATATATCGCTGACGGCACATTGGGGTTAAATTGGTGGAGATGGGGGACCGAGTCGACCCGGGGCTGCCATATACTGACGACGCGAGGATTGCGGGCTACCTCGGTCCAGGTGTGTCAGGCCTACTATGCATCCTCCTCCTCCCCACCCCTCCTCCACTTATCCTCCTCCGAACTACCATCCGTGGGAAACGGCTCCAGCAGTCCGGGTAGCTCTAGGCACAGCAGCTGCAGTCGCTAAGCGACCAGCAGCGGTGCTCAAAACTGCGGCGCCAGGATAGACAAAAAGCACACCGCCCAAAGAAGAGCATATACAGGGCATCAAGGCGCAGAATGATTGTGGCTGCACCGCTGAACTCAAGGCCGGGAACTGGTGTTGTGACACGGCAGACATGGGGTGGCGCTCTGCAATCGGCAGACTGACACATGATTGCCATGACTGGCCAAGTGTTAAATTTGATAGTGCAGCGGTTTCATCAAGACATACCCCCAATCTGTTCTGATTGCTACGAAGTGAGCCCGCATCTCGTTGCGCCATTTCGGAAGTCCAGCCCAGATGCTGGCCACTCTCAGGGGCAGCGCAGCGCCGCCTCCAACTTGGCCGATCACCGACTGTGTGCACGTGCACACGAGGTGGAATTCAACACTGACCATGTTATCCAGAAGTTTTCCCAGCAGCGCAGAGCGATTGTTTTAGACTGCCAGATGTCAACTTACACCAGAACTGGAGTCGGTCAGTCCAGCGTCCTAAGTCTACCTCCCATGAGGAGTGGACGGGATGCGGATATCTGTCATGTGCCTGAGTACTTTGAGGAGGTAACACAGATGGTCAGTGGCGGATGCGCCATAATCAGCCTCACCATCCGTGCTTGGCCTGTTGAAAAACTATCTGGTCAGCATGAAGTCGGAAGATTTGCGCTCGTCACAAGAGAGGGGGAAGAATATTCCCTTGTTGCAGCCAAAGCAAACCCTGAGGTCTGTTCTCAGCGCATATGGAGGGATGGTGGAGGTGGAGGGGATGAGGAGGAAGGGAGGAGAATGTGGGGGAGGACACAAGAGGTGGCCCATGTTGAGTCCTACATGTTCAGCCGTGTAGGGCAGAAGCAGAAGAGGAGTTGAGGAGTGGAGGAGGAGGGAAATGGACAGTCAGGCCAGTGAGGGGACGTGATTCTACGCGTGGTACTCTGCGCTATGGCAGATTCATGCTAGGCTGCATATCGTGGACCCTCGCGTTCAAAGAATATTTCCAGCACCGATTACGCGGTGTACACTCTCCTGGACCCAACGGTACAAGCAAAAATTTCCCACTCTATCCTGGAGAGGAAAGGAGTGTGAGAATGCTGATACCAGCGGCCCTGGTGCACAAGCTGAAAACAGTATTTACCTTCTGACAGCTAGCGGAGGTGCGAGTTCTGCGGGACAAGAGAGCGAGGGAGAGTAGGCCGAGCAGGAAGCATGTCCAGCACTGGCAAGGGTACGCTTTACAAGGATTTTGCCAGCTTTAATGTCACCGCAAGACATGTCACCTGTCCACAGCTCGGGCAGGTAGGGTTGAATCTTTACAGAAAGATGGTGAGGAGTACGTAGCTGACATACCATCGTCCTAAATGATCGCCACAGCTCCCTACAAGATGGGTTTCAAGGGGGACATGTGGCCACGAAATGGCGGCGGTACGCCTGGAGGGTTCCTTGCCTGCCCTGCCGCTAGCGTCTGTCCGAGCGGGTTTTCAGGCAGCTGGTGGCATTCATCACCGAAATAAGCGTACACGCCTGTAGACTGACAGCGGCTGACAGGTGACGCGTATAAAATGAATAAAGGATGATTTCTCAGAATTCCAATCTCCACCAGGTGAGAAGCTCAACTGGAATTAATGATCCACTCCCTCCCTCCTCCTCATTTTTCTCTCTCCTCTATTTGTACAGTATAAAGAAGAGGAAATGGCTATTTTTTGACAGGGCCCCACTGGCTCTTGGCTATAGTACTCAGCATCTAATTTTCTGGAGGGCCACCTACCCGGTCCTCGGTTTGAAAATTTTGTGAGTGCCACAGACAGGAATCAATCTATTCCATTTTCTGGAGGGCCACCTACGGGTCCTCTGTTTAAAAAATTTTGCGGACTGACACATCAGGCAATCAAATCATTCCATTTATGGAGGGCCACCTACCTGCTCCTCGGGTTGAAACATTTTGGTGAATGCCACATAAGGGCACTCAATCTATTCCTTTTAATGCAGGGCCACCTACCTGCTCTCCTGGTTGGAACAATTTTGGGACTGCCCACTACAGGCACCAATACTATTCCATTTAATGGAGGCACCTACCTGCCCTGGTTTGAAAACATTTTTGGGACTCCACATACAGACAATCATCTATTCCATGTTACCTACTGCAGGGCCACATACTGCTCCTCTGGTTTGACAATTTTGGGACTGCCACATAAAGGCACTCAATCTATTCCATTTTACTGCAGGGCCACCTACTGCTCCTCTGGTTTGACAATTTGGGAATGCCACCATACCAGGCACTCAATCTATCCCATTTACTGGGAGGGCCACCTACCTGCCTCTGGTTTTGAAGAATTTTTGGGACTGCCACAATACAGGCACTCAATCTATTTCCATTTTACTGGAGGGCCACCTACCTGCTACTATGAGTTTGAAAACATTTTGGGACTGCCACATCAGGCACTCAATATATCCCATTTTACGTAGGGGCCACTACGTCCTCTGTTTGAAAAATGTTTGGGGACTGCCACATACAGGCACTATCCAAATTATTAATTGTTCTCCATAGCAGATCCACAGTGTCTCCATTGCTACCTCCAAACGTGTCCATATAGCTGCTCCATGACACGTCCCTTATAAAACGAGGTGTGTCAGGGCAGAAATTTGGGTTGTTTTAATGGATTCCACACCCAAAGGTGTGACTTTGTCGCCACCCTGCGGTTTATCCACAAAATATACTGGCAAACTTACCCATTTAGGGATATATTTCAGCGCTTCTTGCCGCATTCTGTTACATTCCCCTCACCGGATATCCTAAACCGTATAAGAACGATAACACTGATCTTATAACAAAGGTTATAGAGTGCTGTTGGGGAGTGCCTAGAGACAGGGGGCTTGGATTGGCGAAAAGCCAGCCTGGAAGCGGAACGCCAGCTCATGCGCATAATGCGCGTCTGCGCATCTGTTACATTTCCCTCACCCGCATATCCAACTTATAGAACGAGTATACCACTTAACTTGGGCAGGCTGGGACCGAGTTCTGACCCTGGGGATGGTATATACTGCGACGGCAGAGAATTGCGGGGGGGCCTAACATCGTCCAGGTCTCAAAGGCCATAACATCCTCAAACCCCGTCCACATCCTCCTCCTCCGAATTACCATCGTGGCATGGCGCATCAGTCGGTTAGCTCTAGGAACAGCAAGCAGTTGCCGTGCGAGCGACAGCAGGCGGGTGCTGAAACTGCCTGAGCCTAGGCCGATTAAAGGACACAGCCAAGAGCATTACAGGGCATTCCACATCCAAAAGTTGTAACTTGTCGCACCTGCTGTGTAATCCACAGAATATACTTGCAAACTTTTACCATAGGGATATTATCAGCGCTTCTTGCGCATCTGTTACATTCCCCTCCCCGCATATCCTAAACTTATAAGAACGCTACTACACTTTGATCTTATACAAACGGTTCTTAGAAGTGCTGTTTCGGGGAGAGCTATAGACAGGGCTTGGATGGCGAAAGCTTAGAATGGGCAGGGAGCGCAAGCTCCTGGCCAAGATCCAACTAACATATTTTTAAATGCAGAACCTTTAATCTACTTACTAGTCACTGCCTCCATACATGGGTCCCTATCAAACACGAGCGATGCAGGCGAATTTGGGTTGTTTCATGGTCCATGTTAACTTTGTCGCCACCTTGCTGTGTAATGCCACAAAAATATACTGCAAACTTTCATCAGTACGATATTATTGAGCAGCTTCTTGCTCACTCCTTGGTTCCTCTTGCAACCAATTGGTTGAAGCCGAAGTCCATTTAGGGTATGTCGCCATGCACTCTCTCGCCGCTGCCGAGGCCTCTGCATGCCGTCCCTGATAGTGTCAGGGTCAATATTGGATTGTTTAGATGCTATCCGCTTAATTCTGTAACTCTGTCATGGCATGCTGTTGCCCATAATTTGGAAGAATGGTGCGATAGGCAGCCTCAGAGGCATCCATGCATGTTTGCCCTGCTGTTTCCTGTCATTTCCGGGTGTTGTTCCATCCTTTTCTGAGGTTCCCAGGTGTTTGGCCAGGCTTCCTGTGAAAGAGCCTTGGTCACCCCTTGAAAAATGCGCGAGTCTCCCAGTGACTTCAATGGGGTTCGTATCGGACGAGCACTCGAGCATCGGAAAAAGTTCGTATCGAATAACGAGTACCGGCATTTAGTGTTGCTCATCTCTAGTGGGAGATCATGCCAAAAAACATGTGGACTCATAGTAATCCAAGTATAGAGAAGTCTGGCAGGATTGTCTATACAATACCACCCCTACTTTAAGGGCAGAGTAGCCCCAAGAAGTTCCAAGGACTGTAGACGTAGTAGATTTGGGATGTACCAGTCCATGGAAACTGAGGAAGGACAAAAGACTCTCGGCCACAACAGGAAGACACAAATGGAGCTGATTTGAGCTTTTTCCTAAACTACATAAATAGGATAAGTTTTGCTTATGCGGCACTGGTACATCATGTTATATTGATTAGACTCATTGAGAGGGGTTTGCCCCTTACGAAGACCTTTCTCTTGTTAAATGTTCTCCAGTTCGCTAAGAGAAGGGTTCTGTACTGGAAATCCAAATGTATGTCTTATGAACTTCAAAAAGATGGGTCCTATCAGTATCTTCCCATTAGGTAAATGTATCTCCAATTTCCAGATGTAGTGCAGGGTCAATCACTAGGAGAAGATGGTCAGTATATACAGTGGTCCATAGAGAGCGGGGTGCCGATGGTAATAATGAGTACTGCATTGCATTGGTTATTTCAGTTTGCTGCAGTCCTCAGTGATTAGATCACCATGTTATGTATAATGATAAATTGGAGACAATTTGAGACAATTCTTGATGGGAATCTCACCACTGGAACCCCCCCCCCACACACAACACACAACACACAACCTACACAGCCACCTACAGATGGTTTATATACATGTTATGATGGTTATATTAATAGGCATAAGAGATACATATTCTAAAAAAAAAAAATTCTTCTTTTCCACCAGTGATTCCCATATTTAGGCCACTCTGTATTCCACCAAGATTCGATGTTCTTCCAGTGTTCTATGTTTTCCAGTGCTTCTATGCACAGGATCTATGTTTCTTTCCAGTGCTTCTATGTTCCACCCCAAGTGATTCTATGTTTCTTCCAGTGCTTCTCTGTTCCACCAGTGCTTCTATGTTTCTTCCAGGCTTCTATGTTTTCCAGTGCTTCTATGTTCTTACCAGTGCTTCTAGTTATTACAGTGCTTCTATGTCTACCAAGTGCTTATGTTCTCAGTGCTCTGTGTTTTTCCACTGCGCTATGTTCTTCCACTGTTCTATGGTCTTCCAGTGCTTTATGTTCTTCCAGTGCTTCTAATGTTCACAGTGCTTCTATGTTAGTCCAGTGCTTCTATGGTCTTCCAAGTGCTTATGTTCCTCCAGTGCTTTGTGTTTTCACTGCTTCTAGTTCTTCAGTGCTCTGTTCTTACAGGGCTTTATGTTCTTCCAGGTGCTCAGTGTTTTTCCACGCGTTCTATGTCTTCACTGATTCTATGTCTCCAGGCTCTATGTTTTTCCCTGTTCTATGTTACACAAGGCTTCTATGTTCTTCCGTGCTTCTAATGTTCTTTCCAGTGCTTCTATGTTACAACCAGTGCTTCTATGTTTTCCAGTGATTCTAGTCTCGTTGTTCTATGTTCTTCACTGATTCTATGTCTTATGAGTGCTTCTATGTCTTCCAGGGCTTCTATGTTTCTTCCAGTGCTTTATGTGCTTCCCAGTGTTCTATGTCTTTACAGTGCTTTATGTTCTTCAGGTTCCTATGTTCCACAGTGATTCTAGTTCCACCAATGCTCTATGTTCTTCCAGTGCTTTATGTTCTTCAAGCGCTTCTATGTTCTTCAGTGCTTCTATGTTCCACCAATGCGTCTATGTTATTCCAGTGATTCTATGTTTTCCAGGCTTCTATGTTCTTCCAGTGCTTCTATGTTCTTCCAGTGCTTCTATGTTTCAAAGTGCTTTTTGTTCTTCCAGGCTTCTATGTTCCACCAGTGCTTCTATGTTCACCAATGCTTCTATGTCTCCAGTGCCTTCTATGGTCTTCAGTGCTTCTAGTTACACCCGTGCTCTGTTCCACCCAAGCTTCTTATGTTCCACCAGGGCTTCTATGTTCGTTCCAGTGCTTCTATGTTCTTCAAGTGGCTTCTATGTCTTTCCAAGTGCTTATGTTCTCCCAGTGATATTTATGTCACCGTTATATGTTATTTTCCAGTGCTTCTAGTTCGTTCAGTTTCCAGTATTCTATGGTCAATGTTTCCATGCTTCTTCCAGTGCTTCTATTTCTTCCAGGCTTACTATGTTACGTCTATGCCCAGTGCTTCTATGTCTACCAAGGCTTCATATGTTCACAGTGAGTTCTAGTTCCTTCAGTGCTTCTATGTTCTTCCAGTGCTTCATATGTCGTCAGATGTGCTTCATGTTCACCAGATGAATTCTATGTTGTTCCAGTGCAATTCCAGATGCTTCTAGTTCCACACAGGGTTGATTCTTCGGCTTCGATGTTCTTCAGGCTTCTATGATCTTCACGCTTATGACTTCATAGTTTTCCATGCTCTGTTTCCAGTGTTCTGTCTTCCAGGCTTTTATGTCCTCCAGGTGTCATCTCTATGTTCATCTTCTATTCAACCAGTGCTTCTATGTCTCTGCATGTACTCAGTGCTTCTAGTTCTTCCAGTGCTTCTATGTCTTCATGTCTATTTCCAGATTTCTGTCACCAGTGCTTTCGATGTTCCCCAGCCTAGTGTAGTGCCTTTGTTCAAGTGATTCTTGTTCCCCAGTGCTTTTATCCCAGTGCATTCTATGTTCTTCAGTGCGTTCAGTGCTTCTAGTTCTTCCGTGCTTATGTTCTCCAGGCTTGCTATAGTTCCACCAGTGCTTCTATGTTCTTCCAGATGCTTTGTTCTTCCAGTGCTTCTTGTTCTTCCCAGTGATTCTATGTTCCTCCAGTGCTTTATGTTCTTCCAGTGCTTCGTGTTTTACAGTGCTTTTATGTTCATCCAGTGCTTCTATGTTTCTTCCAGTGGTTGATGTCCACAAATTTATTCACATGTTCTATTCTCAGTATCTGTCTATGTTCACCAGTGCTCTTATTGTTCTTCAGTGCATTCTATGTCCACCAGTGCCTATCAGTTCTTACCAGTGCTTAGTTCTCCAGGCTCTATGTGTCTTCACAAGGCTTCTATGTTCTTCCAGTGCTCTATGTTCCCCAGGCTCAGATGCTTCCATGTGTCTTGTCCACAGTGCTTCAGGTTTCTTCCAGTGCTCGTTGTTTATTCAGTGCTTATGTATTTCCCGCTGCTCTATGTTCTTCCAGTGCTTCTATGTTCTCACAGTGCTCTATGTTCTTCCAGTGCTTCTATGTTCTTCCAGTGCTTATTCTTCACTGTTCTCACAGTTGCTAGCTATGTCTTCCAGTGTTCATATGTTCTTCCAGTGCTTCTATTCACCAGTGCTCTATGTTCCAGTGCTTCCTATAGTTCTTCCAGTGCTTCTATGTTCACCAGGCTTCTATGTTCTTCCAGCATGCTTACTAAAGTTCTTTCCAGTGTCTTCAAGTCTTCAGTTTATTCTTCCAGTGCTTCTCATGGTCCACAGGCTGATGTCTTCATGTTATTATTTCCAGTGCTTCTATGTTGCACCAGTGCTTCTCTAGGTTCTTCCAGTCTCTCCATGATTCTCAGGTATATCTTCTCCGTGCTCTATGTTTCTTCAGCTATGATTCATCTATGTTCTTCAAGTGCGATCTACTAGGTTCTTTTTCTCGTGTTCATGTTCCACCAGTGCTTTCTGTTCCACAGTGCTTCTATGTTCCACCAGTGCTATCTATTTCTTGCCAGTGCTTCTATCGTTCTCAGTGGCAAATATTTTCACTTTGTGAATATGTTCCACCAGTGTTATACATTCCTTCAGATTTTCTATGAAACGATGGAGATGACGTTAGTAATGCAATCGTTCTGTTTCATTGACACCGGATCCCAGTAGATTGTGGGTCGTTCGGTGTACAAATGGAACAAATCTATTCAGCACATCCATTGAGGAAGACATTTGCTTTTCCATTCTTTTTGCCCATTTTTCTCCAGCTCTACACTACAAATCCATCCAGCAGAGGCTATCCCTCTCCCGAGCATGCAAGTCTATAATCGTTATCTTGTATCTATGTCATATTAGGAATAGTATCGTTAGAAGTATTGACGTGTTATGTGAGGTGACATTTGTAGCTACTGAGAACATAGTCTTAGTGAGAAACACGAACATGGACCACCGGCTGTTCTGAGACCCCTCACATGGAAGTAATTTTCTGGGTCAGCGCTGACCTCACATGAACCCACAGGACAGAGGTGTGGAGCTCCGCGCTATCAACCGATGGTTACACTCCCGACAAAACATCCAGCTGGCTCGCAGACCAGACAGACATGGCCGCCATGAGATAGCCGACCAGGACCTAATGACAATTTACACAAAGATGAGACACATCTGAGGAAATAACACTCCACATGTAGTCACCACGTTGTGAGGTTTACATTCTGCGGCTGAGTTTCGGAGGAGGTGGAAGGATATTTATAGAGATGGAATACAATGAATAATGTGATTAAGACTGACAGATGTGATGGGCCTGTTGTTTCAGGTGGAGAGATGGATGAGAGCAGTAGATAATAGACTGAAGGGATAGACGTAGACAGATAGAGAGAATTGTGCAAATAAATTCTGGGGTACAGTAAAACGCGCCATTTCCTCCTTACGCCACTTATGTACAAATGGGCTGGAGTGTGTGAAGGGGTGTGGCAGCGATCGGTGCGCCATTGTATCATTGAACGTGAGGGAGATAGAATATGTTTACATATTGAAAAGAAACAACTTGGTAATTACACATGAATATATTGATAATAGTACAGTCTCATTTAATTGGAGTACAATGGCCTGTGGTCAGACTAGTTTGGGTTTGCACCCACAAAGTTTTTCTGCTATTGCTATGGTGCTGCTGATTTTTACTTTTAGATAGAAAGTAGATGGTAAATGATAGATAGATAGATAGCTAGATGAGATAGATAGATATGAGATAGATAGATAGATGATAGTAGATAGATAGATGATGAGATAGTGATAGATAGATAGATAGATAGAATAGATAGATAGATAGATAGATAGATAGATAGATAATAGGAGATAGATAGATAGATAGATAGGAGATAGATAGATGGATGGATAGATTGATAGAAGTGATAGATGGATAGGATAGACTAGATAGATAGTAATAGATAGATAGATAGATAGAAGATAGATGGATGGATGGATGGATGGATGATAGATAGATAGATAGGAGTGAGTAGCACTTCTGCCTTGCAGCGCTGGGGACCTGGGTTCAAGTCTCATCCAGGTCAACATCTGCAAAGAGTGTATGTCTTTCGTGTTTGCGTGGTTTCCCCGGGTTCTCCGGGTTCCTCCCACACTCCAAAACACACTGGTAGGTGGATTAGATTGAGAGCCCCAGGGGGACGAAAAAGGTGGAAAGAAGTCTGGGCAGCGCGGCGTAAGCTGTGTGGGCGGATGAATAAAGAAGGATATTAAGATAGAGAGATAGAGTAGTTATCTGATGTATCTATCGTGCGAATCGGTCATATATCTATCATATCATCTATAATAGATCTATCTATCATCTATCGGATCCCTATCTTCTACTATTATCGTCTATCTATCTATCTAACTAACTAAAGGCAAATAGGCAGCACTCCAGGTAAGTAGAAAAGTGTGGATCTTTTCCAAGTGTCGACGTTTCGGCTCTAAAACAGCCTTTTTCAAGTGCATTGCAAAAAGGCGTTTTACGCCGAAACTCGTCACTTGGAATAAAGATCCACCCTTTCTACTAGCCTTGGAGGCTGCCTAATTTCCTTTAGTTCCAAGACGGACCCCACCCCAGGGAACCATACGGCTGTTTGAAGCTACCTTGATGTTTCGTGTGGCTTTCAGACTTTCCGTTCCGTTTCTACCTTCGTATCATCTATCTATCTATCTTAATCTATCTATCGATCTATTTCTATCTAGAATAAAGAAGCGGGCAGCACTCAGTTGAGATAAAAGTAAAAAAAGTGTCTTATTCCATAGTGAGCAACTGTGACAGCGCGTTTCGCTCTGACAAGAGCCTTTCTCAAGCATTCAAAACAGTGAAATGGTGGCATATTTAAATACAAACAGGTGATCACATGACAATTGGGATACTCCCACCATTTTGTATAAACTGTGATATAATGCATATTACATAGTCAAATCGATATCGTGAACATTAAAACATAGTGCCACAATTAAAATACATGTAATGTATGTGATAGACATTAAAATTGGTGTTATATAAACAAACGCTATTAGTGACACGATTAGTCCCAAACCATGGTTGTCTGTGTAAAGGTGCTCAAGTGCTTTCTGTGTTGGACAGCAAGCTTCCCAGTTGTTTCCACGTGTCGACCTTCCTGTCAGCAACAATGTACTCCGATACAGTAAAAAAAATTTCTTTGAAATTTTTTGAGAAAAAGGAAAAAGGAAGAAAAAGCTACATGGAACGCAAGTTGAGCGCCAAAATGTGCGCATAAAAAAATATGTCGCACGGGGGACACACACTATGCGCCTGGTTCTGCGCATGTGTATATGCCCAGCAAGAGCGTCGGTGTATGGAAACCAAAAATGAAAATTTATCAGATGAAAACTAGATGATTTTGGAATGCAAATCATGCAATTTACAAAAGGAAAAGGTCCACGATGTGGTCAGCTAAATCAGGACCCATGGCTTTGAGACAAAACCATGTTGATGCAGTGATATTGATTCACCAACCGATTGTATAACCGCAAATATAAGGGACGACCTTGCTGAATAACCCCTAATAATAAACGGGGCAGACGGCATCATCAATCCCCTAAGTTTTTGACTGTACTTGGATAAAAAGCAGTGTGGTCCCTGGCTAGACACACCAACCGGAACCTATGAAAGAACAAAAATATACAAAATATAAGGGAATGGATGGAAATACGTGTACCATAGCACTTGACAATTGCATGTAGGTGCATACTTGCGCTTCTGAAGACCAATAACAAAAGAATAGTTTTGTTTGCTATGGGAGTGTGTAGGGAGGCTTCCACACGGAGGGAACATTTGGGATAGGCTCATTTCTAAAAGAAAAAAAAGACATATAATGTCAAATTATTAATCACAGAAAGATTACTCATTGTACTCTGATGATGGACTATACAAAAGGAACTACAGCTGGATCAACAGGATCATAGGGACCAAAGTTTAAATCCACATTGAGACCCTATGGTCTCAGTGTGTCAAGGGTATAGACCAATGTAACTCACGCTTTTAGAATAGCTACTCTATAACCACCACGTATAGGAGGTGGCACGTGATCAATGAGACGGAAAATGAGAGGTTCTCTAGATGTCAGCTTCTGAAAAGTGTTTCGATATCGGGAGATCGTTGCGGTTGGATCGTATCGTGTATCTGTGTTGGTTGAGAGCGCGTCTAAATTCAAGTGTGTTTCTCCACATATAATAGCCCACATCCATTATTACGCTTGGTAAGTTCTTGTTCGATGCAGTTTCACAGCGTCTGAACCGTAGCAAAAAACGTTATACTATTCTGTGGTCAAAATCGACTTCAATGTGTGTCCATTCAGGAAGATTAGTTTCCAATGCAGTGATCTCTGATGTGATGAGATGCAACTGTAAGAGGGAGTTTTTGGATTCATTTTCAGATTTAGCTATGAGTTCAGCACGTTCCAGGCGTAGTGAGGAAAGTGGAATCACCTGTTAGCCATGTAGAATCCTTCGCCGTCCGCATCGAGTAAGCAAATAGGAATCCCTAGCTGTGGGTAGACTGTTCCATGTGATGAAACGAAGAACCAAAAGAAAAAAGTCTAGGGTGCACGCTTTTGCAGCCAAAAATAATAAAAAGAAAGTCCAAGCCGCACAAACCTTCAGAGAAAAAGAAAAAAGAAAATTGGGTGCAGGCAACCTAGGACCGGGCCTCAGGTCCCAATAGTATAAAGAAAGCGGGCAGACCTTCGTTGTAGATAAAAGTAAAAAAGTGTCTTATTCCATAGTGAGCAACTGTGACAGCGACGTTTCGGCTCTGCAAGAGCTTTCTCAAGCCATTCAAACAGTAAATGGTGGCCATATTTAAATACAACAGGTGATCACATGACAAATGGGATACTACACCATTTTTTATAACTGTGATATAATGCATATTAACAGTCAATGCATATCGTGAACATTAAACATAGTGCACATGAAAAATACATGATATGTATGCTCGATAGTGAAATTGGTTATATAACAAAACCGTGCTTAGTGACACATTAGTCCAACCATTGGTCTTGTGTGTAAGGTGATCCAGGTGCTTCTGAGCACCTTTACCAGACAAGACAAATGGTTGGACTAATCTGTGTCAATAATAAAGAGTGTTTGTAGCTATAACACAATTTTAATGTCAATCACATACATATAAATGTATTTAATGTGCACTAGGTTTTTAATGTTAACGATATGCATTTGACTATGAATAGGCTATATCAAGTTATACAAAAATGGTGGAGTGATCCCATTGTCATGGATCACCTGTTGTTTAAATATGGCACAATTCACTGTTTGAATGGCTGAGAACGGGCTTGCAGAGCCGAAACGCGCTGTCACCAGGTGCTCACTGTGGAGATAATAAAGACAATTTTTTACTTTTATCTACAACGGAGAGTGCTGCCCGCTTTCGAAACTATTACTGAGGACCTCGAGGCCCGGTCCTAGGTTGCTGACCCAATTTTCTTTCTTTTCTTGAAGTGTGTGCTGCTTGGACTTTCTTTTGTATTTTTTGGTCTGCTAAAAGCTGTTCACCCTAGAACTTTTCTATCTATCTATCTACCTATCATCTATCTATCTATCTCATATCTATCTATCTATCTATCTATCTATCTATCTATCTATCTATCATTTATCCATCTATCATCTATCTATCTAAAAGTTAAAAATCCAGCAGCACCATAGCAATAGCAGAAAAACTTTGTGGGTGCAAACCCCAAAACTAGTCTTGACACACCAGGCCATTGTACTCCAAATTAAAATGAGACTGTACTATATATCAGATATATTCATGTGTAATTACCCAATTGTTTACTTTTCAATATGTAACAATATTCTTATCTCCCTCAGCGTTCAATGATACAATGGCGCACCGATCGGCTGACCACACCCCTTCACACAACTCCACGCCCATTTGTCATAAAGGTGGCGTAAGGAGGGAAATTGGCGCAGTTACTGTACCCCAGAATTTTATTGCACAAGTTCTCTCTATCTGTCTACGTCTATCCCTATCAGTCTATTTATCTACTGCTCTCTCCATCTCTCCACCTGAAACAACAGGCCCATCACATCTGTCAGTCTTAATCACATTATTCATTGTATTCCATCTCTATAAATATCCTTCCACCTCCTCCGTATACTCAGCCGCAGGAATGTAACCTCACAACGTGGTGACTACATGTGGAGTGTTATTGCTCAGATGTGTCTCATCTTTGTGTAAATTGTCATTAGGTCCTGGGTCGGCTTCTCATGGCGGCCATGTCTGTCTGGTCTGCGGAGCAGCTGGAAGTGTTTGTCTGGAGTGTAACCATCAGGTTGATAGCGCGGAGCTCCACACCTCTGTCCTGTGGGTTCATGTGAGGTCAGCGCTGACCCAAGAAATTACTTCCATGTGGAGGGGTCTCAGATACTAGCCGGTGGTCCATGTCTGTTTCTCACTAAGACTATGTTCTCAGTAGCTACAAATGTCACCTCACATAACACGTCATATATTCTACGATAAACTATTCTAAATATGACTATAGATACAAGATAACGATTATAGACTTGCATGCTCGGGAGAGGGGAATAAGCCTCTGCTGGATGGATGTGTAGTGTAGAGCTGGAGAAAAAATGGGGCAAAAAGAATGGGAAAAGCAAATGTCTTCCTCAATGGATGTGCTGAATAGATTTGTTCCATGTTGTACACCAAAACGAGCCACAATCTACTGGGATCCAGTGTCAATGAAACAGACGATTGCATTACTAACATCTTCTCCATCGATTTCATAGAAGAACTGAAGGAATGTAGAAGCACTGGTGGAATATATTCACAAAGGTGGAAAATATTTGCACTGGAAGAACATAGAAGCACTGGAAGAACATAGAAGCACTGGTGGAACATAGAAGCACTGGTGGAACATAGAAGCACTGGTGGAACATAGAAGCACTGGAAGAACATAGAAGCACTGGAAGAACATAGAAGCACTGGAAGAACATAGAAGCACTGGAAGAACATAGAAGCACTGGTGGAACATAGAAGCACTGGAAGAACATAGAAGCACTGGAAGAACATAGAAGCACTGGTGGAACATAGAAGCACTGGAAGAACATAGAAGCACTGGAAGAACATAGAAGCAGTGGAAAAACATAGAAGCACTGGAAGAACATAGAAGCAGTGGAAAAACATAGAAGCACTGGAAGAACATAGAAGCACTGGAAGAACATAGAAGCATTGGTGGAAAACAGGAGTGGCGAAATATGGAATCACTGGTGGAACATAGAAGATGTTTTTTTTTAGAAGAATGGTAGCTCTTATCCTATGAATAGAACCATCAGAAACATGTATAAACACATCTGAACATTTAACAAAGAGAAGATGGTCTTATTAGGGCAACCACTCGCGATGAAGTCTATTAAGATACACAGGTCCACAATAGCAAGAACTTATCCTATTTAGTAGTTTAGGAAAAACTCAAAGCCAGCTTACAGTTGTGTCTTCTGTTGTGGCAGAGAAGTCTTTTGGTCCTTCTCAGTTTCCATGGACTGGGTACAGCCCCAAAATCTACTACATCTACAGCATTGGGAACTTCTTGGGGCTACTCTTCCCTGTAAAAGTTAGGGGTTGTATTGATGAGACATCCTCCAGACTTCTCTATACTTGGATTACTATGGGTCTACAGGATTTTTGGAATGATATCCACCCTTCGTCAGGCAGTAAAAGTCTAAGGAATAAATTAAGGGCAGGTTATTCTGTGGTTCAAAAACCCCCAACCTTGTATGGAAGAGGATCAGCCGTGAGCCCTCTTATACATCCTTATACCTATGCGCCGTAGAGCTACGGCCGCCCAGGAGCGTTAAGCGGGTTAATTTAAAAGTGAAGTTTAATGACAAATGAGTTTCAGTGAGGCTTATATGCCTTTTTTGTAATATTTTTTTTTAATCCATACCAAAGCCCAACCCCTGGGACTACACAGAGGATTCTGTCAGGGTACAAGGTAAGTTATAACACACAGTAATATGTTAATGCAGATGCGATAGAAGCAGAAAGGCAGATGTTCACTGCAGTGTGCTTGTGATGGACTACCTATAACTGAGGGCAGGCCCTGGCGGCAGGTTCCTTAATAATGGCTGTAGATGCCCCCGGCACGGTCTCGAAATAGGTCAGGACCTCGGGGAAGTCATATAACAAAGGCAGCTTGCTCTTCATATAACGACTAATTAGAAAGATATTTACAATAATTTCCTTCATGCGTCACTTTTAGTTCATGACAATGATATCAGACTGTTACTCTTTCGCCAGGACTATGGAACTCATTTTCTAATTATTCTTATTAGGTCCACATTATTTTTCTTCCTCCAAGAAAGAGTTTGAGTAATTGGGCGTCTCTCGTCCTCTGAGCCGGCGGTCTCTACTCCCCGAGGTACAATACCCCCTCTGCGAGCCTCTCCATTCACACATGTAATGAGCGACGAAACAGGGGGTGCAGGGGGGGGGGGGCAGCCGCTTCCATAATGTCTCTGCTACCACATTCATCCCCGGTAGTTAATTGTGGTAAGATTAAAGGCAGTTCGCAACGCATACCTGCCCGTTACCTGTATTGAGATAATTGCGACACCACATTACTGGTAATGGACTAACCTAGGACCCATTAACATAAACTTTTATGAGCAGGATTTTTTTAAAAAAAACTTGTGATTTTTTAAAAAAAGAAGTGAATTGGGTGCGCGAGATGAGCGCAACGGTACCTCTGTTACCATGCGATTGCTGTACTTTTAATCCTTTTAACTCTTTGCACGGTTGAATGGGGTATTTTGTGTAAGTGGAGTCTTCTGCAAGCAGTGATGGCCCCGGCGCTGCATGGGGTTTAGCTTTAATATTCAGTCTAGTTCGTCTATTAACATCATTATAGGGGCTCCTTGTTATCCCACATCAGTTCATTAGAGCACCCGCCTTACATCTCTCTCAGGGAATAACTACAGGGATAGCAGCCACAGAGCTGCAATGGGGCCCGCAGTGACAGGGCCCCGGGCATTGGGCTTTTGGCTGTGATACGCATTGTATTTGTTGTATTATGTGCTGTTTATGCTGTAGGCTATTTGTATAGCTAGTGCTATGTTAATGTGTATATACTGTATTGTATGTGGTTGTATATTGCTGTATTTGTGTGCATATGCGATGTATATTGCACTGTGCATGTAAGCATAGTTTATGTGCTAGAGGACATGTATATGGTTGTATATGCGTATTTGTATTGTGTGTATATGCTATTGTGTGTGCATATGTGATGTGTATATGCTTACATGTCTGTGTATTATGCGGATAGCTTTATGTGCTATATGATTAGTATGATATATATTTGGTTTGTGTATATGCTGTATTTTGTGCATAGTGATGTGTATATGCTATACATTGTGTATATGATGCATAGCTTTATGTTGCTTATGTATGTAATATGGTGGTGTATATGTACTGTATGTCATGCATTATAGTGGGGGATTGGTATATGCTACATTTATTTGGGTGTATATGAGCATAGCTTTATGTGCTGCTATGTAAGTATATGGGGTGTGTATCTTACTGTATTGTATGGTATGCATAAGTGATGTGTATAATGCTACATTACTGTGTATATGATGCATAGCTTTATGTGTATATGTATGTATATATGGTGTGTGATATATACTGTATTTGTATGCATGCATATAGATGTGTATATGCTACATTAGTGTGTATAGATGCATAGCTTTATGTGCTATATGTATGTATATATGGTGTGTGCATATACTGTATTTGTTATGCATGGCTAAGTGATGTGATATGCTACGATATGTGTATATGATGCATAGCTTTAGTGCTATTATGTATGTATATGGTTGGAGTATATACTGTATTGTATGTATGCATAAGTGATTGTATATGCTACATTCTGTGATGAGCTTATGTATTGGTATGATTTATGGGTGTGAATGCGTTTGATGTATGCAATGTGAGGGTGTATGCATTTTGTTGTAATGCTGCGTAGATGTTATGCTATATGTATGTATATATGGTGTGTATATACTTGTAAGTAAACAAAACGGATAAGGGGCAAGGGGGGGTCCCATTTAGAAGTCTGCTGTAGGCCTGTCTTCCTAGTTACGCCCTGTACGTTACCGTTAGCCATTTGAAATTCAGTAGCCAGACCATTTACATACAATAATACACAGGAGCGCGGTAGGAGTGGGACCTTTGTGTTTCGAGCCCAAAATATTCCTGCTCTGTGGCTTATGGTGTCCCCAATCAAGAAAGTCAGATGGTTTTTCTGGATCCTCAGGTTGGCTCATGGTCTGGTAGAGGATCAAAGAGGCTACAGGGCGTGGAGTAGCTGCTCCGTGTAGCCTCAGCTCCGGATACTCCACGCCCAGTAGCCTCTTTAGAAAAATTGGCATATACCTGGTTAAGATTAGCCCAAGGGGGGGGGGAGATTACCCTAAAAGGGCCTATCATTACATACGTTAGAGCACCTACCACCGGATCTACCTAATAGTTGTAAGGTTTCCTTTAAACCTTAACCCCTATTCGTCTTTCCCTTTCATTTTACTCTGGTAATATCCGGTTGTGTCCCTCTGTGGCCAGGCCCACCATCGAACAAGCCCAGAATGGGGCAATAAAACCAGTAGTGTTAATTGGCCCCTACGTTAGTAGGAAACATTAAGGTATATGGGACTACCAGTAAAACCTGCTGATTTATGCATGCAGGCGGCTATACACAAATCTATTACATGTGACCCACCCTCGCCTAGCCGCCGCTAATCAATGCCTCCAAAACAAGAGCCTTTTAGTGTTTTTTAAGGCCAGATACGTGTAAAGCAGACTTATTAGATGTGAAGGGAAGCTTATGTCACAAAGTGAGCCGAACAGGTGCAATAATATAGTAAAATGTTTATGGGTCTAGGTGTGTTAGATTTTCCTGAAATACATCAGCTTCTCAGTTGACGTTAATATAGTGTTGTGCGTTATATATACTTACCAGACTATTTTCAGTTGATGTTTATTAACTATTTTCTTGTCTGGTAAATTCAGTATTATATTATTAATATATAAAAAAGAGAAGAAAAAAAAAACTACGCAAGCAAAAAAACGCCAGGAAACAGCGAAGGCAAATATTCCATCTTGCGGGTTGACACTCCATTCTCTCCCTTCCCCCCCCCCTCCCTGACGCGGCGCAGTTTATAGACGCATTGTTAAGTCATGCTTGCGTATACTTCCTTCCACTCGACGGTTAATACAGCTTAATTTTCCCTCGGTGTTAAGCTGAACAAATATATATCTTTAAGCTCCAGTTGCTAAGCAAAAAAACCTGGATCTCCTACTCTTGTGGCTCTTTTGTTAGGCAAGGAAAAAGAGAAATTGGCCAATCTCATGTCGGCATTAAAATGGATTTAAGTAAACAGTACTTGAGAAAAAGAGAGAAAAAAAAGAAGGGATTTATAAAAACCGACCGCAGTGAAGTCTGCCCAGGATTTGGGATTGGTGTTAGGATGCTTAATTGATGGAAAATAGAAAATATTAAAAAAAAAGTGACTTTCAAAACGAGTAACACGCTGCGGTCTATGGCTCGAGGCGGACGCGCTTTTCTACAGGAGAAAGGGAGACTTATAGGGAATATAAGGATTATTAGCATCATTTTAAAAGTTGATTCAGAAGGAAGGAGGCCATGGATAACCAATATAAGAAGTATTCACACCTCTATATCTGTAAACTATTTTACCAAAGTTTATTGAAACTTCCCCCATTACCAGTGATACACACCCAGTTTAAAGGGAACCGTCATCAGAAACCCTTTTTTTTCCGGCTCCTCCATGTCCCCATAGAGGATAGTGTACACATTGGGCCATTTACTAAAGGTCCAAATCGTGCCTCTTCGATTCTGATTTGTGTCGAATTTCCCCGGGATTTTGGAGCACGCGATAGGATTTTGGTGCACGCGATCGAATTTTGGCGCTTTGGCACCGGCTTTCAAGCAACAGAAATCGGGGGCCGTGGCCATCAGACAACCCGACGGATTCGGAAAAACCGTGGAATTTAAAAAAGAATTTGTGTCGCAAGATCAAGCACTCACATGCACCGGGAAGAAGAAGGTGAACTCCAGCAGAGCTCGGCGCAGCAGCGACACCTGCTGGATATTGGGCACACAACCTTAGTGAATGCCGGCAGACCCGAATCCACATCGGACAACGCTCTGTGGGATCACGACTGGACCGGGTAAGTAAAAGTGCCCCATCGTCAAAGAGTTTTTTATAGTAAAACTGGCTTTTTCCGTAAAAAAGAAAAGTTAGAGGAAAGTTTACTTTTCTGTATGCAGAGCTGGCCCCTAATCCCATGGGAGTGGCCACTGAGGAGAGGTTCCACCCACCCTCGGGAAACGCTCCTATTGCATCATTTCAATAAGAACAAAAACTCCCATGTCTTCAATCCCCCCTCAGGACGTCCTCACTGGCCACTCCATGGGAAACAAGGATACAGCTCTGCATACAGACGAACTTATCGTTTTCGGAAAAAAAAAAAAACAGTTTTACCATAAAACTCTTTGGCAATGTGCACTCTATAGGGACTGGAGGAGCCAGAAAAATCTCTGGGACAGTGCCCTGGGGGGGTATCCCTAGTTCGATAAACTTTTGTAAAAATAAGGACAAATATTGAGGTGATAATCTTCTTATATTTGTATCCAAGCCTCCTCCTTCTAAAATAAAAATGTAAAGATGCTTATAAGCCTGAAGGACTCTCCTCCATCCACCCTATTATATCTAGGAGCCTACTATATGCAGAGCTCCAACCTGATGGCAGAGCGGGGAAGTCTATTACTCATGCTCTCCCATCTTTTCTAAAAATTGAGAACCTCAGTTTGGGGACCGGATCAATTAGGTAAATCTGCCCCTAATTAGATCCGGGAGTCTTCACATTCGCTGCCGGGTCCGTAAGGTGGTCGCTCTTAGGTAGGACCCCGGAACCCAATGTTGGTGGGGGTTCACATCGTTCCTTCTCAGTTCTTTCCTTCCCCCTTCGTTGTGTACTTGGCATGAAGGGGTTACCACATTTGCTTTTCAACTATAAACCTAATATGACATAATGTATAATTATAATTGGATTACAGTTTGCTGAAAGGATTACGCGGGCTCGCCATACCAACACGGAGAGCAAGATGAGAAAAGTTCTTTTTCTTGGTTGCAGCGCGGTAATTTATTTTCCTCCAGAAAGATTACTTTTATTCTTACGACATTTCCTTCCAATGTGATTCTTGTTTGCGATTTAAATAAACTTTTCCATGCTTATGCACATAAAGTCAGACGAGTTTTCCTTGCATTAAACAAAGGTGCAAATGATTTTTATTTTCTAATTATGGGACGGTGTCTGGATTTTTACTGCCCTTATAAAGACTTCATTTGTTTTAAAATTTACCAGGTTGGAGTAAAGCGCAGCTCCTCCGTGCACTGCGAGCGGGAACACATCAGGATCTCCCACCCCAGGACCCCCGGCTGGGAACAGCGACGGGACATGGACCTGCTCTCCCCGAGTACTGACGTTTCAGAGCGTTTAAAAATGAAGATGATATTTAAAATTAGGAAGTCAGTGATTATACGCTCAGTCTAGAAGTGAAAATGTGACTTTTCTTTTGTGACTTTGACAGAATTTGGCTAGATCAAAGATATGTATAATAAGATAGATAGAAGATAAGGATGATAATAGATAATAGTATAGATAGATAGATATAAGAATAGGATAGATAGATAGATAGATAGATAGATAGATAGATAGAAAACGGAAAGTCTGAAAGCAGCACAGAACAATCAGGTGACAACAGCGTTAGGTCCCTGGGGTGGGGTCGTCTGGTACTAACTTAAAGGACAATAGGCAGCCCCAGTTAAGTAGAAAAGGGTGGATCTTTATTCCACAGTCGACGTTTCGGCGTATAAACACGCCTTTTACAAGCATGCGTGAAAAAGCGTTTTTACGCCGAAAGTGCTCACTTGGAATAAAGATCCACCCTGTTACTTTATCCTTGGAGTGCTGCCATTTCCTTAGGTTAGTTGTTAGATAGATAGTAGATTGATAATAGATAGATAGATAGGAGATAAGATAGATAGATAGATGATAGAGGGATAGAAGGATAGAAAAGATAGAATAGCTAGATAGATAGATAGATGAGATAGATAGATAGATTAGTAATAGAAGATAGTAGATAGTAGATAGGATAGAGAGATAGGTAGATTAGATAGATAGATAGATAGATAGATAGAAGTAGATGAGATAGATAGATAGATAGATAGATAGATAGATGGAGGATAGATGATGATAGATGATGGATAATGATCGATAGATAGATAGAGAGATAGATACGATAGATAGAAGACTAGATAGATAGAGAGATAGAGAGATAGGATCTATATATATTATAATAATAATCTTTATTGATATAGCACAAACAGATTACGCAGCGCTGCACAGAAATTGCCAAAGTGTTCCTGTCCCCCTGGGCTTTCGAAATCTAATCAACTCCTACAGTGTGTTTTGGCGTGTGAGGCGAGGAAGGAAAAACGGGGAGAACCCGGCGGAGGAAAACCCACGCAAAACGCGAGAGAACATACTAACTCTTTGCCAGATGTTGACCTGGATTGAGACCTGAACCCCGAGTCCCCAGCGCTGCCAGAGGAGAAGTGCTACGCACCCGATCGAGCTATCTATAGCCTTCCATACAGTCCACCAGCGAGCGAGCTAGCGAGCGAGCGAGAGAGGAGAGTAGAGAGCGAGCGAGCAGAGCCAGCGAGCAGCTAGCAGCAATCGAGGAAATCCAGCGATCGATCTCCTATCTAGCTATCGATCGAGCTCCTAGCTAGTGTAGCTAGCTATCTAGTAGTAATCTTATCTCTTTGTTTTCTTCGGTTTCATCACAATGGAACAGTCTACCCACAGCTATGGATTCCAGAGTTTTGCTTACACTGATGCGGACGGCGAAAGGATTCTACATGGCCTAACAGGTGATTCCACTTTCCTCACTACGCCTGGAACGGCTGAACTCATACGTAAATCTGAAAATGAATCCAAAAGACTCACCAGCTTACAGTTGCATCTCATCACATCAAGGAGATCACTGCATTGGAAACTAATCTTCCTGAGATGGACACACAATTGAAGTCGATTTTGACCACAGATGAGTATAACGTTTTTTTGCTACGGTTCAGACGCATGTGAAAACTGGCAAATCTGAACAAGAACTTACCAAGCGTAATAAATGGATGTGGGCTATTATATGTGGGAGAAACGACACTTGAATTTAAGACGCGCCTCAACCAACACAGATACACGATACGATCCAACCGCAAAGATCTCCCGATATCGAAACACTTTTCAGAAGCTGGACATCTAGAGAAACATCTCAGTTTCCGTCTCATTGATCACGTGCCACCTCCTATACGTGGTGGTGATAGAGTAGCTATTCTAAAAAAGCGTGAGTTACATTGGATCTATACCCTTGACACACTGAGACCATAGGGTCTCAATGTGGATTTTAAACTTTGGTCCCTATGATCCTGTTGATCCAGCTGTAGTTCCTTTTGTATAGTCCATCATCAGAGTAGCAATGAGTAACTTTCTGTGATATAATAATTTTGACATTATATGTCTTTTTTTTCTTTTAGAATATGAGCCTATCCCAGATGTCTCCTCGTGGAAGCCTCCCTACACAACTCCCAAAATATTCTTTTGTTATTTGGTGCTTCAAGAGCGCAAATTGATGCGCCGTTCATGCAATTGTCAAGTGCTATGGTAAACGTATTTCCATCCATTCCCTTATATTTTGTATATTGTTGTTCTTTCATAGGTTACGGTTGGTGTGTCTAGCCAGGGACCACACTGTCTTTTATACAAGTACAGTCAAAAACTTAGGGGATTGATGATGCCGTCTGCCCCGTTTATTATTAGGGGTATATTCAGCAAGGTCGTCCCTTATATTTGCGAGTTATACAATCGTTGGTGAATCAATATCAACGTGCATCCAACATGGTT
This sequence comes from Engystomops pustulosus, assembly GCA_019512145.1. NCBI lineage: Eukaryota > Metazoa > Chordata > Amphibia > Anura > Leptodactylidae > Engystomops > Engystomops pustulosus. The sequence continues at coordinate 9,072,534 of CM033649.1, forward strand.
GTTATCACAGCCAATTGGTCCTGATTTATGGCTGACACATCGTGGACTTTTCCTTTATGTAAATTGCATGAATATTGCATTCCAAAATCATCTATGTTTTATCTGATAAATTTTCATTTTTGGTTTCCATAGCACCAGACGCTCTTGCTGGGGCATAATACACATGCGCAGAACCAGGCGCATAGTGTGTGTCCCACCGTGCGACATATTTTTTATGCGCACATTTTGGCGCTCAACTTGCGTTCCATGTAGCATTTTTCTTCCTTTTTTCCTTTTTTCTCAAAAAAATTTTTTCAAAGAAATTTTTTTTACATGTATCGGAGTACATTGTTGCTGATCAGGGAAGGTCGACACGTGGAAACAACTGGGAAGCATTGCTGTCAACACAGAAGCACTTGAGCACCTTTACACAGACAAGACCAATGGTTGGACTAATCTGTGTCACTAATAAAGCTGTTTGTTATATATAACACAATTTTAATGTCTATCACATACATATACATGTATTTTACATTGTGCACTATGTTTAATGTTCACGATATGCAATTTGACTATGTAATATGCATTATATCACAGTTATACAAAAATGGTGGGAGTATCCCAATTTGTCATGTGATCACCTGTTGTATTTAAATATGGCCACCATTTCACTGTTTGAATGGCTTGAGAAAGGCTCTTGCAGAGCCGAAACGTCGCTGTCACAGTTGCTCACTATGGAATAAAGACACTTTTTTACTTTTATCTACAACGGAGTGCTGCCCGCTTTCTTTATACTATTACTGGAGGACCTGAGGCCCGGTCCTAGGTTGCCTGCACCCAATTTTCTTTTTCTTTTTCTCTGAAGGTTTGTGCTGCTTGGACTTTCTTTTTGTATCTATCTATCTATCTATCTATCTATCTATTATCTATCATCTATCTATCTATCTATCTATATTATACATATCTATTGATCTAGCCAAATTCCATGTCAAAATCAGCAAAAGAAAAGTCCATTTTCACTTCTAGACTGAGCGGTTATAATCACTGACTTCCTAATTTTAAATAATCATCTTCATTTTTACGCTCTGAAACGTCAGTACTCGGGGAGCAGGTCCATGTCCCAGTCGCTGGTTCCCGCCGGGGGTCCTGGGGTGGGGAGATCCTGATGTGTTCCCGCTCGGCAGTGCAGGAGGAGCTGCAGCTTTAACTCCAACCTTGTAATTATTAAAAACAAATGAAAGTCTTTATAAGGGCAGTAAAAATCCAGACACCGTCCCATAATTAGAAAATCATTTGCACCTTTGTTTAATGCAAGGAAAACTCGTCTGACTTTATTGCATAAGCATGGAAAAGTTTATTTAATCGCAAAGCAAGAAATCACATTGGAAGGAAATGTCGTAAAGAATAAAAAGTAATCTTCTGGAGGAAAAATAAATTATCCGCGCTGCAACCAAGAAAAAGAAACTTTTCTCAATCATTGCTCTCCCGTGTTGGTATTGGCGAGCCGCGTAATCCTTTCAAGCAAACTGTAATTTCCAAATTAGATTATACATTATGTCATATTAGGTTTATATTAGAAAAGCAAATGGTGGTAACCCCTTCAGTGCCAAGTACACAACGAAGGGAGGGGAAAGGCAAGAACTGAGGAAAGGAAGAAATGTGACCCCCAACCAACATTGGTCTCCGGGGGTCCTACCTAAGAGCGACCACCTTACCGAGACCCGGCAGCGAATGTGAAGACTCCCGGATCTAATTAGGGGCAGATTTACCTAATTGATCCGGGTCCCCAAACTGAGGTTCTCAAAGTTTTTAAAAAATGGGAGAGCAGGGAGTAATAGACTCCCCGCTCTGCCACTCAGGTTGGAGCTCTGCATTAGTAGGCTCCTAGATATAACTAGGGATGGAATGGAGGAGAGTCCTTCAGGCTTATAAGCATCATTTTACATTTTTATTTTAGAAGGAAGGAGGCTATGGATAACAAATATAAGAAGATTATCACCTTCAATAATTTGTAAACTTATTTTTACAAAAGTTTATCGAACTAGTGATACACACCCAGGGAACCTGTCACCAGGAGATCTTTTTCTGGCTCCTCCATGTCCCTATAGAGTGCACATTGCCAAAGAGTTTTATGGTAAAACTGTTTTTTTCCGAAAACGATAAGTTAGCTGTATGCAGAGCTGTATCCTGTTTCCCATGGGAGTGGCCAGTGAGGAGGGGGGGCAAACATGTATGACGTCCTGAGGGGGGAAGGAACGTGGGGGGGATTTGAGAGACATGGGAGTTTTTTTTCTTATTTGAAATTGATGCATGACGGAGCGGTTTCCCGAGGGTGGGTGGGAACCTCTCCTCAGTAGCCACTCCCATGGGACTAGGGGCACAGCTCTGCATACAGAAAAGTAAACTTTCCTCTAACTTTTCTTTTTTTACGGAAAAAGCCAGTTTTGCTATAAAAACTCTTTGACAATGGGGCAGATTTACTTACCAGGTCCAGTCGCGATCCCACGGCGCGTTGTCCGACATGGATTCGGGTCCGCCGGCATTCACTAAGGTCCGTGCGCCCGATATCCAGCAGGCGTCGCTGCTGTGCCGAGTTTTCACCTTCTTCTTCCCGGCACATGTAAGTCTGTGTCAAGCGAATTCTTTTTTAAATACCGCAGTTTTTCCGAATCCGTCAGGTTTTTCCGACGGCCATGACCCCCGATTTCTGTTGCATGCAAGCCGGCGCCGATGCGACACAATCCAATCGCGTGCGCCAAAAAACCCAGGGCAATTCAGGGACAAATGGCGCAAAATGGTAATATTCAGGAAACCCGGCGAGTGCTGATCTTGCGACACAAATTCGTTTTTAAATTCCACGTTTTTTCCGAATCCGTCGGGTTGTCCGACGGCCATGACCCCGGATTTCTGCCGCTTGAAAGCCGGTGCCAAAGCGCCAAAATTCGATCGCGTGCACCAAAATCCGATCGCGTGCTCCAAAATCCCGGGGAATTTCGACACAAATCAGAAATCGAAAGTGCACGATTTGGACCTTTAGTAAATGAGCCCCAATGTGTACACTATCCTCTATGGGGACATGGAGGAGCCAGGAAAAAAGGGTTTCTGATGACAGGTTCCCTTTAAACTGGGTGTGTATCACTGGTAATGGGGGAAAAGTTTCAATAAACTTTTGTAAAAATAAGTTTACAAATTATAGGAGGTGGGAATCTTCTTATATTGGTTATCCATGGCCTCCTTCCTTCTGAAATCAACTTTTAAAATGATGCTAATAATCCTTATATTCCCTATAAGTCTCCCTTTCTCCCTGTAGAAAGCGCGTCCGCCTCGAGCCCATAGACCGCAGCGTGTTACTCGTTTTGAAATCACTTTTTTTTTTTAATATTTATTTCTATTTTCAATCAATTAAAGCAATTCCTAAACACCAATCCACAATCCTGGGCAGACTTCACTTGCGGTCGGTTTTATGAAATCCCTTCTTTTTTTTTTCTCTCTTTTTCTCAAGTACTGTTTACTTAAATCCCAATTTAATGCCAGACATAGAATTGGCCAAATTTCTCTTTTTCTTGCCTACAAAAGAGCCACAGAGTAGGAGATCCAGGTTTTTTTTGCTTAGCAACTGGAGCTTAAAGATATATATTTGTTCAGCATTAACACCGAGGGAAAATTAAGCTGTATTAACCGTCGAGTGGAAGGGAAGTATTACGGCAAGCATGACTTAACAATGCGTCTTATAAACTGCGCCGCGTCAGGGAGGGAGGGGGGGAAGGGAGAGAATGGAGTGTCAACCCGCAAGATGGAAATATTTGCCTTCGCTTTTCCTGGCTTTTTTTGCTTGCGTGATTTTTTTTTTTCTTCTTTTTTTATATATTAATAATATAATACTGTAATTTACCAGAGGAAAAAGTATAACTCAAACTGAAAATAGTCTGGTAAGGATATGACATAACGCACAACACTATATTAACTGCAAGCTGAGAAGCTGATGTATTTTAGGAAAATCTAACACACTCTAGACCCATAAACATTTTACTATATTATTGCACATGTTCGGCTCACTTTGTGCAAATAAGCGTTCCCTTCACATCTAATAAGTCTGCTTTACACGTATCTGGCCTTATAAAAACACTTAAAAGGCTCTTGTTTTGGAGGCATTGATTAGCGGCGGCGGAGGCGAGGGTGGTGTCACATGTTAATAGATTTTGTGTATTACGCCTGCCATGCATTAAATCAGCAGGTTGTACTGGTAGTCCCATATAACTTATGTTTCCTACATAACGTAGGGGCCAATTACACTAATCTGGTTTTATGCGCCCATTCTGGGCTTGTTCGATGGTGGGGCCTGGGCCACAGAGGGACACAACCGGATTATTCACAGAGTAAAATGAAGGGAAAGACGAATACGGGGTTAAGTTTAAAGGAAACCTTACCAACTATTAAGGTAGATCCGGTGGTAGGTGCATCTAACGTATGTAATGATAGGCCCTTTTTAGGGCTAATCCCCCCCCCCCCTATCTTTGCTAATCTTTAAACATGGTAATATGCAAATTTTCTAAAGAGGCTACTGGGGCGTGGAGTATCCGGAGCTGAGGCTACACGGAGCGGCTACTCCACGCCCCTGTAGCCTCTTTGATCCTCCTACCCAGACATGAGCCAAACCTGAGGATCCCTTCGGAAGAAAGAACCATCTGACATTTCTTGATTGGGGACAACCATAAGCAAAGAGCAGGATAATATTTGGCTGAAAGGGTAAACATCACATAACCATTAAGAGGTCCACTCCTACCGCGCTCCTGTGTATTAAATTGTATGTAAATGTCTGGGCTGCTGAAGTTCATGTCTAACGAAAGTACTTACAGGGGCGTAACTAGGAGAGACAGGGCCCTACAGCAGACTTCTAAATGGGACCCCCCTTGCCCAATTCGTTTACTTACAGAGTATATACACACCATATATACATACATATAGCATATACAGCTACGCATCATATACACCAAAATGCAGCATACACACATCACATATGCATACATACAAATACAGTATATACACACACCATATATACATACATATAGTACATAAAGCTATGCATCATATACACAGTTATGTAGCATATACACATCACTTATGCATGCATACAAATACAGTATATACACACACCATATATACATACATATAGCACATAAAGCTATGCATCATATACACAGTAATGTAGCATATACACATCACATATGCATACATACAAATACAGTATATACACACCATATATACATACATATAGCACATAAAGCTATGCATCATACACACAGAAATAAAGCATATACACATCACATATGCACACAAATACAGCATATACACACACATACAAATACAGTATATACATACCATATATACATACATGTAGCACATAAAGCTATGAATCATATACACAGAAATAAAGCATATACACATCACATATACACACATACAAATGCAGTATATACACAGCCAAAAGCCCAGATGCCGGGGCCCCCTGTCACTGCGGGCCCCATTGCAGCTGCTGTAGCTGCTATCCCTGTAGTTATTCCCCTGAGAGAGATGTAAGGCTGGTGCTCCATGAAATGATGTGGGATAACAAGGAGCCCCTATAGGGATGTCTAATAGACAGAACTAGACTGAATATTCAAGCTACCCCATCGCAGCGCCGGGGGCCATCACTGCTTGCAGAAGACTCCACTTACACAAAATGACCCCATTCAAACCTGTGCAAAGAGTTAAAAGGATTAAAAGTAGCAGCCAATCACATGGGTAACAGGAGATACCGTGCGCTCATCTCGCCGACACAATTCACTTCTTTTTTTTAAAAATCACAAGTTTTTTTTAAAAAAATCAGCTCATAAAAGTTTATGTTAATTGGGTCCTTAAGGTTAGATCCATTACCAGTAAATGTGGGTGTCCGCAATTTATCTCAATAACAGGGAACGGGCAGGTATGGCGTTGGCGAACTGCCTTTAATCTTACCAAATTAACTAACCGGGGATGTAAATGTGGTGCAGAGGACATTATGGAAGCGGCTGACCCCCCCCCTCCTGCACCCCCTGATTAGTCGCTCATTACATGGCTGAATGGAGAGGCCGTGCAAAGGGGGTAATTGTAACGGGGAGTAGAGACCAGCCGGCTCAGAGGACGAGAGAAGACGCCCAATTACTCCAAACTCATTTCTTACGGGAGGAAGAAAATAAATGTGGACCGATAAAAGAATAATTAGGAAAATGAAGTGTCCATAGTCCTGGCTAGAGAGTAACAGTCTGATATCATTGTCATGAACTAGAAAGTGGACGCATGAAGGAAATCATTGTAATATCTTTCTAATTAGTCAGTTATAATGAAGAAGCAGAGCTGCCTTTGTTATATGACTTCCCCGAGGTCCTGACCTTATTTTGAGACCGTGGCCGGGGGGGCATCTACAGCCAGTATTAAAGGGAACCTGTCGCCAGGGACCTCATTTTCACTAGAGACAGGTTACAGTAGTCCATCACACCTGCAGTGAACATCTGCCTTTCTGCTTTCTATAAGCATCTGCATTACAATATTACTGTGTGTTATAACTTACCTTGTACCCTGACAGAATCCTCTGTGTAGTCCCAGGGGTTGGGCTTTGGTATGGATACATTTAAAAAAAACTATTTACAAAAAAAGGCATATAAGCCTCACTGAAACTCATTTGTCAATTAAAACTTCACTTTTATTAAACACTTTTAAGAACAATATACATACATTGTATATTGTTCTTAAAAGTGTTTAATAAAAGTGAAGTTTTAATTGACAAATGAGTTTCTGTGAGGCTTATATGCCTTTTTTTGTAAATAGATTTGATATATGGACTCAGTCAAAAAAATGTCGACGTCCTTTGGTACATTTAATAAAACAACACATGACTTGTCTTTGCTTCAGACTCCTTAACTCTCTCCTCCCACCTTTGTGCTTCTGTACAGCTCCTCCCTCTTCCACTGATGTCAGATCACCAGGCTGTGAGCTTTGTAAAGGAGCAGGAGGGAGGAGCTGTACAGGAGCACAAAGGTGGGGGATGAGAGCTGAGGAGTCTTCAGCACAGACAAGTCACATGTTATTTTATGAAATGCATCCAAATGAATATAAGATTAAGGTCCTGGCAGGACGATTACTCATGGGCAGATAGAGATCACATGACCCTCCCTCTGTGACCATGTTATGGTCAGGAATCTCTGTCTGATGAGGTTAAAGACAGGAGGCTTCACTTCATATATCAAGAAAGGGGAGCAGAACTATTAATAGATGTATATTGGTAAATTACCTAATATCCTGCCTCCTTCCTTATTTACACACTCATTACAAAAAAAATGAGGTAAAGTGGCCAACCCCTTTATGTTGATTCTATCTCCTTGTTTATTTCTGGAGCTGCCGTGGACTTGAATGGAGAATGGCGGCGCATGTACAAAAAAACTTTACTTTTAGCCAGGTCACAACAAGCAGGTCAGCAGGCACTCGTTCTCAAAATCAGTGTGGGAGAGAGAGGTGGGACCAGAGGTGAAATATTTACTTTATATATTTAGTACTAAAATCAGCTTCTAGGGCGATGCAGGAGGTGTCCCTTCTGTCTGCTTTCAAATTGCGGGTTCAGGACCTTTAGAAGACTTTGAAAACTCCTGTGTACATGTGAGTGAAGGTCCTTCTGAATACAGAATTTGGTGGGTAGTTTGGGTGGCCATGGCCCCTAAGAATTCTTGAGCTGCGATCTACTGCCCAAATTGCCAATATTATAATCCCCAACTGTGGCTGAGACCAGGTAGCAGCCTAAACATCTTGTGCAATGAACATGAGGTCACCACCAAGGACTCCTTGGAAAAGGCACCACCAATGATAGGTTGGTTACCATTAGAACCTGAGATGCCCACCAAAGGGGTAGTATAGTATTTTCTTTCCTATTTCCCCCCAAAAGCTAGATGTTTAGTAGCCTAAACATCTTGTGCAATGAACGTGAGGTCACCACCAAGGACTGCTTGAGAAAGGCGGCACCAACAATTGGATGGTGGCCATTAGAACCTGAGATGCCCTCAAAAGCTAGATGTTTAGTAGCCTGAGATGCCCATTAGAACCTAAGATGCCCACCAAAGGGGTAGTATAGTATTTTCTTTCCAATTTCCCCCCAAAAGCTACCCAATTACAGAGTCCTTCAGCTTCTAGCAGATGTCCACCAACTAAACCCACATCTGATGTTGACCCCCATTGATCACTCTTATGAAGACCAATCATTTCAGAGGTTTTTGAAGCAAAGTGTTGTCTATATGACCCCCTTGTACTTTCATTAAAGAACTCTGACACATTTTTGAAAAAGTTGAAGAGAGAAGAAAATGATGGTCTCCAGATGGTATGAATATTAATTATCACACATTTCCAAGTTGACGGAAGGACCGGAGGAGGTCATTTCTTACCGTGAGTATAACATTAATGATATGTATATACACCACGTAGTAAAACATTCCCACTATTTCAGGCATTTACATGAAGTCAGACTAATGTTATGCAGCAGACAGACATGCTAATGGTGGCGCTCGCGTCCATGTGTCACCTTTCCTGGTGGTGTTGGTTTAAGCAGATTACTAGGAAAGTCTGCCCCGCAGCCATGCCCTTGTAATGAATGCCCACCTTCTGATGTCTGCAATCAGACTGCATAATATTACACTAAATATTCATCCGCCGGGCTGTAATTTGTATTTGATTAAAGGAAACCTGCCAGATGCCAGGAAAACGCGTTTCACTTTGTGAATTGATTTTCTGGCAAAACTGCGGCACAATGCAATTTTTTTTTTCATTTCATCTGCGTAATGGAAAAAAAAAACCTTGTACGGTGAAGAATAGTGTTCTTTATAGAGAGTATAATGAGTCTACTTATAGGTGAGTGCCAACATGGAGCGCTAAAATGGGCAAAGAACAAGACGAAAACTTTAAACCCCCCCCCCCCCCCCAAGATGAAAAGCTACTGTGACCCCTGAAATCGTGTTTGCTCCGGCAGAGACTCCCTTGGCTCTTGACTTATAGGGTTCATATGATCAACCTGATTCAACAATAGGATGGGTCATAAGTGTCTCATCCCCATGTCTCACGATCAGGAGGATGGAGGATCAATAGTCCCTTGATGCGCCCCAATTGAGAATGGGGGTAGGCTGTTGCCATCCTATAAGCTGGTATTGTCAGGGTTCGGGTTCAGTGGACCCCCTGGACCATCACGGGGGCACCCGCAATCAGACAGTTGAGGGAACTTTCCTTCCCACAAGTCCCAATGCATAGGCCCCGCTCAATCAAATAAGGCACAACCCCTTTAATTATGGGATCTGATGGTGTAAGTAACTCTTGAGTGTTAAATTTAATCTTTTCACTTTCCCAGACCACAAGGGGTTCTTATATTCATATCTGCAATGTCCCAAACTGAAATGGATATGATGTTTATGCCCTTCACTGAATTAGAGCACTAACAATAGCCTTCTCACTGCCCTAGACCACCAGGGATACTAACAATAATCTCCCCACTGCACTAGATCACCAGGGATACTAACAATAATCTCCCTACTGCACTAGACCACCAGGGATACTAACAATACTCTCTTCAATTTCCTAGACCTCCAGTTGACTAACAATACTCTGCTCACTGCCCTAGAGCATTCTAAGCACACATTTACTAATGAACATACGCTGATGCCCGAGTGTCACCGAGTAAACCGCTCCTGAGTTACCGATGGTCCTCAGCTGTACCAGATTTATAACTGTGTCTGTTGCTGGATCATAGATCTGGCCTAATGTCACGCACCATCTATTAGTTTAAGCCAGAAAACTGTGGCAACATTTTGGCACATTTACATCATTTTTGGCACACAGATATTTCCCTCATAGCTTTTTTGTCCAACATGTAGTACTGACTACTGTAGAATTTCCTCAATAAAATAGTAGACCAGAGGACAATGTAGGTCGAGAATTATCAACTTCATTTTTAAGGGTTTCTCAAAATAGTTGGACATAATTGGACTATTAGACCAGATTTCCAGCAGCTAATAGTGTCCACATTTAGACACCTGAACTATCATGCTCGTCAACAACCCAAATATCTGAAGGCCAAAAGGAATGTAGTGTCATGGAAAAGCTGTCCGGGGGCATTGTCTGTCTGGGCAGATCTAAGTCATTGATGTCATGGTATAATTTGCCACAGAGATGTATTCAGGGCTGTTGGCTGGTGTTCATTAGTAAATGTGTGCTTAGAATCACTGTCCCATACGATCCAATTTCAAAGAGGTGGCCTCCTCTGACCTTTCCTGAAGACCCTGATATAAAGAGAACCGCATGAAGGATGAGTGTGAGGCATCAAGGTCAGGTGGCAAGAAAACAGTCCCAAATCATCTCCCCTTCAAGAACCTTCTCAAAGACCAGACCTTGATTCATTATGTTTGGTTTTTGCCAAAGATTGTAATAAAAAAAACTTTGGTCTCCTCGTGTGAAGAACATCAAATCAGAAGTCTTATGTTTCACGAAGACACTTTGCTAAATAAACTTATCTTCCATGTGTGTTACCATGAGATATTATTACCACTGCTCTTCATGAAATTCATCACGGATAATGGGAACACTGACTGTTCTTAAGTTTTCTTCTAGACTCCATCTTACAAGTTTATGGAAGTTCCTTGAGTTCTAAATACAGGTACAACGGAAGTGCGGCAAGAACTTTAAGCTGCGGAATTGGTCCATAACCCATCCAGTTTGTAGAACAATGCTTATTTTTGGCTCATTGGATTTATCATCCGATAGAGGCCACTACCATCCCCCCTCCAGCCGATGTTCCACCGTATACATGGAGAGGTGTAAGCGGAACGGCTGCCCGGCAAAATTAAGCCAATTTGGACTTGGCATAGTTTTGAGTAAAAACCTGCGAACGAAAATTTGTAGGTTTTTGAAAAGTACGCAGGCACAAGGAGGGAAGGCCACTGGCCGGCGCACCCCTCTATGTACGCCCACTCCATTCCCACATGACGTACAGGTGGCTTAGTCAATTCTGTAATCGCAAATTCTTGCAGAACAATAATTTTCCCGGAGCCACAAGTGTTTATTACTCAATACCAATCTCATATATTCTTTACCAAAAACAACAAAGTCACCAAAATCTGTGATTTACAGAATTGTGCCAACTTTTCCTGACATGTACTCCCGAAGAAAAGAAGGATAAGATATTTGGAAGCCCCAGATCTTTGTTCTAACATGAATATACCGTACATATATTTTACGTCAAAGTCCTACTTTCCCTTAATGAGTTCCTTGAGCCAAAACAAAATTAATCTTGAAATTAGTAGAAAAAGTATAGTATACGCTCAAGTGAAGAATTTTTTAACATGTAAAAAAAACATTTGACAGCGCAATGTTGATGAATGAAGAGGGTTTGTAAAAAATAATAAATTAAGTACAGACAGTCCCCGGGTTACATACAGGATAGGTTCTGTAGGTTTGTTCTTAATTAGAATTTGTATGTAAGTCGGAACCGTATAGTTTATAAGAGACAAAATATTCTTGTTCTCTGTGACAATTGGATTTTAAAAATATTGGATTGTCGTAAAAAACAGGATTAACAATAAAGCTTCATTGCAGACACCTGTGATAACTGTTATAGCTGATTATTGTAGCTAAAGTACAGTAAATAACCAACATTCAGAGGTCCGTTTGTAACTAGGGGTCGTCTGTAAGTTGGGTGTTCTTAAGTAGGGGACCGTCTGTATATCCAGTAGAATGGTATAAAATAAATATATAATCTAAATGACGGGTTGAAGCACCTTAGGGGCCTAAAAAAAGTTTTAAAAAATTACAAAAAGCTAAAAAAAAATTTAAAAAAATTGTAACAAACTTTAACACTTAAATCCCCCCTCTTTCATTAGAACACATACGGCAATAAACAAATTAACTCTTTAAAATGTTAAGTCTCCCCCACATCCCAAAACGCCTGATCTATCAAAAATAATCTCTGAAAATAACTTATAACTAATAATAACTAATAATAATAAATTACTTCTTTTTACACAATTCCGCCTCTCGTAAAATAAAAAGTGATCAAAATGTTGCCTTAACGGATCTTTTTAAGAAGATTGAATAAAGAATCAAATGTTTTCTATCTGTAATTGGTGGACTTGCTGATCCGTCCTTTTTCCAGTACGTTGAGTCTATGCCCCCTGACAGATTGGCCAAATCGAAATCCAACAATCCTTCTTTCACTTGATGTCTACCATTGGGGGAACAATGAGACAACCCCATACTCATTAGACGATTGAGTGGTCCTACGGTAATAGGCAGGTTCAAACCGAATGGCCAGGAACATGAACCCTACTTCTTGTTGGAACCCTAGTTTTGAGTAGGGGCAGATAGGACCTTCAAAAAAAGATGCAACTCATTGAGCTGATGCTAAAGAGAAATTGGCCCCAAAGACCAAATGTGACAAAGGTCCCTGATGCTGGGTAATCACTTACTGTACTAAAAAACCTAACCAGATGTTGCTTTTTAGGGGGACATTAATCATAGGGGGTCTCAGCTTCACCTATTTTTGTGCCTGGTTTGTTCTTTTTTTTTGGCTCCTGATCTATGATGGATCTAGTTCTGCCTTAGCAAATGCGTTTTGGAATTGTCTCATGTCCGACTCATTTGCGCCTAATTTGTCTCTAATTTTTACCCTACAAAGTAATCTAATTTGTGACAAATAATGGAACCAGATAGAAAAATGGTGACAGAAGGTTCTCACTGGGGCACATTTACTTAGGGTCCTGCGGCCGCACTATCATTGGATATTCCGACAATTTCCGATTTGTGCCGCATTTGGAAGGGGATTTTGGCGCACGCGAATGGATTTGGCACAATCGCACCGGCTTTCATGCGACACAAATCGGGGGGCGTGGCCGTCGGACAACCCGACTGATTCGGACTGAGCGCAGGATTTAAAATTCAAATTGTGTCGCAAGCCCAAGCACTCACATGCACCAGGAAGAAGAAGGTGAACTCCGGCGGACCTGAGTGGGGAAGTGCAGGATATTGGGCGCACGATCCTGGTGAATTGCGCCGGACTTCATCCTTGTCAGTAAATCTGCCCCAATATGTTGGATAAGGCGCCGGGACTCAAAACCACTAAGTGCCGGACTTTGTCATGCGCCTGAAAATGTCGCAAAAATGCGCCAAATTAATTTACTACGCCAGATTTTTGGGCAAAAAAACTTCCAAAACAATCTAAAAAACTATGATTAATGTCCCCCTTATTTTTTTTATAGTTTTTTAATTTGTTTTGAGTTTTTTTCCCACTCAAAACGAAAAAAAAAAAAACCTTTACAAAAAAAGAAATTTGATTCGAAGAGAAAACAGTTAAAGTCGCAGCCACACGTCAGCCGGGGCCGAAATCATGTTAAATAAATACATTTTTTGGACGGAGCTGTGTGTGGCTGCACTTTTGAGCAGAACTGTTTCCTTGCACAGCTGTGACAAATATTTAAGAAACCTGATACCTCCAAGTCTCCGAATTATTCATCTGCAGGCCTCAGCGACTTTGATGGTCAACTGTTTTATTTGTAATTCTTTGACATTTCCCTTGTTTCCTTGCTTGGCCTGTGAATGTGAAATGGTTGTAAACACATGCGGCCTCGCTCAGCGCCTCGGGCACCGGCAGTTGTCAGACCTCCAACCATATTTTGCTGGTGGGTCCTACTAAAGTTCTGAGCTCTGGAAATGCCTGCGAACAGATTATTTGTTTGTTTTCTTTTCATCCGGCTTTGAATCGGGGCCGGAGCAGAGTTTCCCCCCTCAGGGAAAAGCAAACTTTTGAAAATAAATGCTTCAAGATTGTGCAAACGCCGCAGTAGTCCGTAAGATCTGTGTGTTCTGGGTCAAGGAAGGAAGAACATACACGTCAGTCAAACGGGAGGTGCAAGATGCGTGGAAAATCCTAAATGCAATTTGAGTGAACAAGTCTTGGAAATGTTCCAGGAAAACATTGGATAGGAGCTCCAAAAATCTTTAAATGCTTCACTGTACCCATGGAAAAAGTCATCTACATGTCAGGGGGGGTTTTAAGGTCTTCAAGAAAGATGAAAAATCAAAAATTAAAAAATATGAAATTTAAAAAAAAATTTTTTTTGAAAAAATATGTGTAAAAATTAAATACAATGAAATCCTTTATAAACATCAAAATACAAAAATAACAGAAAGAGCGGCGGGGACCGGCAATCCGTTGCTATGACTGCCTTGGTCTTATCTCGTTTTAACCCTAATTGCACATTGTAATGAAAGAGGAGGAAAATCCCATATGCTGCCATACTGTAGTATGGTAGTATATGATAGAATTGATCAGACAACCTAGGGTTAAAGTACCCTGGGGGGGGGGGTCTGAAAAATAGTGAAAATAAAAATAAGTTTAAAAGTTTAAAAAATGATAATAAAAAAGACATAAAAATTCAAATCGCCCCCCTTTCCCTAGAAGTCATATGAATATAAATAAACGTTAAAAATCCTAAACACATTGGAGCAGATTTACTTACCCGGTCCATTTGCGATCCAGCGGCGCGTTCTGTGTGGAGGATTCGGGTTCTGCCGGGATTCACTAAGGTAGTTCCTCCGCCGTCCACCAGGTGTCGCTGCTGCGCAGAAGTTCATCGGAATGCAGTGAAGTTCACCGTCCTACCCTGGGTGCAGGTAAGCGCGTGTCAAACGACACTTTTTTTTTAAAAAATGCGGCGTTTTTTCCGAATCCGTCGGGTTTTCCTATGGCCACATCCCCCGATCCGCCGCGTGCATGCCGCCGCTGATGCGCCACTATCCGATCGCGTGCACCAAAATCCCGGGGCAATTCAGGGAAAATCGGCGCAAATCAGAAATTTTCAGATAACCCATCGGAAAAACGCGATTCGGCCCCTTAGTAAATGACCCCCATTAGGTATAACCGCATGCGAAAATGCCTGATCTATCAAAAAATAATTACGGTTTTTCACAGCATCCAGCCCCGTAACGGAAAATTGTTGCCCAAAGTCGTAAATGGCACCATTTTGAAAAATATTAAAAAATTCATTGAAAATGATCAAAAGGTGATACAGTCCTAAAAATGATAGCACTGAAAACTTCATGAAAGGTCGCAAAAAATGACACCACCCACAACCACCCGTACAACAAAGTATGAAAAAGTTATTAGCGCCAGAAGATGACAAAATCAAAAAAAAGAAATTTGTACAGGTTTAAATTTTTGTAAATGTATGAAAACATTATAAAACCATTATATCCCCGTGATCGCACCAACCCAAAGAATAAAGTAGACCTGTCAGTTGGGGCGCACAGTGAACGACGTAAAATCCAAGCCTACAAGAAAACGGCGCAAATGCGTTACTTCACCATTTTAACTGCATTTGGAATTTTTTTCCCGCTTCCCAGTACACGGCATGGAATATTCCATATCATCACTATGAAGTGCAATTAGTAACGCATAAAAAAAAGCTGTCACACAGCTCTTTACGTACAAAAATAAAAAAAGTTATAGATTATTGAAGGTGGGGGAGTGAAAAATGGAAATGGAAAAAAACAAAAAAGGGCCCGGTCGTTAAGGGGTTAATAAGCTTTAAAGTGTCTCCCTCCATCCAGAATACTAAATTAGGCTTCAGTACTAGACGTCCTAGGGCTTCTGTTGCTAAATCTACTTCTTTTTATTTTTATTATATTATGTATTTGTACTTGTATCAGTGTCCACAGGAAGCATAAACTACAGGAAGCATCAGGCGGTCCCCTACTTAAGGACA
Organism: Engystomops pustulosus; assembly: GCA_019512145.1. Taxonomy (NCBI): domain Eukaryota; kingdom Metazoa; phylum Chordata; class Amphibia; order Anura; family Leptodactylidae; genus Engystomops; species Engystomops pustulosus. The sequence goes on from CM033649.1 coordinate 9,088,313, forward strand.
CCCGACTAGACACCCCATAGTTCCAGACGTACCCCTCTGCCCACTGTGACCTCTGTGTAAGCTCTCTGGATGCTTTAAAATATCCCAGATTGCAATAATCGCTTAAAATTGTCTGCAATGAGCTTTATTGATAATTCTTGGTCCTCTTACAGCAAAAAAATTTGAAACTCCAATTGTCACTGGGGCAAAAAAAAAATTGTCGGGAAACTACAATGATAAATATACAGTTTCGACTTACATACAAATTCAACTTAAGAAACAACCTACAGTCCCTATCTTGTATGTAACCCGGGGACTGCCTGTACTACAATTCTAGTCTAGTGCTCTGTAGTGGCCTTGGGTGTTCAATCATTTTTTTAATTAATCATAATTTTAATTATATAAATATAATATAATCTGAATTATAATTTTGTGAATCTCCAAAAAACTCCCCAAAATTTTAGAATTTACTTGTTTTGTTCATAACTTTCACTTTAGTAAGTAGCCCCTGACCACCGACCTGTGGTTCAACTCAAGGGCGGACATGTATCTTTATTTCTGATTTTTTTTTCTTCCTTTTTTCTTTACAACTTTTTGTGTTTTTGCGACTTTTCACTATCCCTTTTCTTGTTTACTTTTGCAACTCTTTAGGCGCAAATTTGCACCTAGTCCAGAGCAGGTGCAAAGGAAGGATTTCTTTTTCTTGGACCTTAGGGGTCTGAAAAATAATTTTTTTTTGCATTTCAAACGCACATTACAGGCCGGGTGTGACCATAGCCTCCTATGCCATCATGCTCCTGTACATGACCCCCTCACATGACTTGTGTCCACTCCTGTACATGACTCCCTCACATGACTGTGTCCTCACCGGTACATGACCCCCGAACAGACTTTGTCCTCTCCAGTACATGACCCATCACGTAAATGGTGTCCACTTCTGTATATCACCCTCTTACATGGCTTGTATCCTCTCCTATATAACCCCCTCACATGACTTGTGTCCTCTCCTGTACATGACCTTCTCACATGACGTGTGTCCTCTCCTGTACATGACCCCATCACATGACTTGTGTCCACTCCTGTATATAACCCCTCACATGGCTTGATCCTCTCCTGTATATAACCCCTCACATGACTTGCGTCCTCTCCTGTACATGACCCCCTCACATGACTTGTGTCCCTCCTTTTTTACTCGCACAAGGCTTGTTTCCTCTCCTGTTCCATACCCTCAACTTGACTTATATCCTCATCCTGTCCCATGACCCCCTACTGACTTGGTGTTCACTCCTGTCATGACCCCCTCGCTTGACTTGCGTTCTCTCACTGTACCTACACCTCACCCCATGCCTTTTGTCCATCTCCTTACATGACCCCCTCAATGCCTTTTTGACTCCTGATTAGGGTCTGTGCTCCTCCTTCCCTCAACTCCCTACCTTGTGTACACTCCTGTACATGACCCCCTCACAAGACTTGTGTCCACTCCTGAACATGACCCCCTCACATGACTTGTGTCCTCTCCTGTACATGACCCCCTCACATGACTTGTGTCCACTCCTGTACATGACCCCCTCACAAGACTTGTATCCTCTCCTGTACAACCCCCCATAACTTGTGTACCCCACTCCTGGTACATGACCCCCTCACATTACTTGTATCCTATTGCCTCCGTATCCACTATAACCCCTCACCTGACTTCTATCCTCTCCTGTACATGACCCCCTTACATGACTTGTGTTCACTCCTGTACATGACCCCCTCACTGTTTGCCTCGCCTTACATACCCGTCTACTCTTATTATCCTCTCCTGTATATGACTCCCTCACGTGACTTGTATTCTCTCCTCAACATGACACTCTCACATGACTTGTATCGTCTCCTGACTTGTATCCTCTCACATGACTTGTATTCTCTCCTGTACATGACCCCCTCACGTGACTTGTATCCTCTCCTGTACATGACCCCAACACATGATTTGTGCCCACTCCTGTACATGACCCCCTCCCATGACTTACATCCTTTCCTGTACATGACCCCATCACATGACTTGTGTCCACTCCTGTACATGACCCCCTCACATGGCTTGTATCCTCTCCTGTACATGACCCCCGCTCGCATGGCTGTTCTCTCGTACGTCCCTCATACTGTAACATCGTACATACCCTCATCATATTCCTGTGTCCTCTCACTGTCCCATATACCCCTCACATGACTTGTTTGTCCTCCCCTGTACTATACCCCCTCAACATACTTGTGTCCTCCACCTGTACTTTACCCCCGTCACCTGACTTCTTTCCTCGATAAGGGGGAAATCGCTGGTCCCTTCCCCGCCGTCCCGGCCAGGAGATCTTTCCTTTTTTTCCCCTCCTAATCCCTATCCCCTCAATCCTCGACTTTTCTTTTTGTGCCGTGCGGTAGGGTCAGCTTTCCGCTTTCCCCTCTACGCCATTCCACTGTTGTCTCGCCTCGGGGGGGCCGAGGATCACTTTATTCCCATTCCCTGTGCCCTTGCCCCCTTCCTTTTGTCACCCGGGTCCTTTCTGACCTTCCCCCACAAGTCGGCCCAAATGAAGGGTAGGGAAACAGTAGTCCTTTTCGGTCCTCTTCACTGTCCGCTTCCCCCACAATTGGTCTACCTCACTTCCTTTTCCGACCCGAAGATCAGTTTTCCCTGTCCCCGCCGTCGCACAGGGGCGATTAAAGAAATCCTCTCTGTCATTTTCTGGTCTCTCTATCTGCTTGTGGTCCCTAGCCCCTCGGCGGGTCCCCGGGAATATCCGCCGAAGCAGTTTACGTTTGTCCTCCAGCGAAGTCGACGTAAAAAAGAGTGCAGAGTCTTTCCTCTCCCCAGAAGCGGACGAGAGGTTCCCATGCCCCTTTCTTTGGAGGGTTCAAGCCAGCGAGTGCTAATGCACCGTTTCAGTCGTCCCCTCTGATCACCTTCCTTTTGTTTTCTCGGTGAGGAAAAGAAGGGGAAGGAAGGGATTAGGTGAAAAACGCAAGCGTGAAGGATCATCTATTCTCTGCAAAGACAGCCAAAAGGGGTCCTACCCGCGGGGAGCGAAGTTCTTTTTTCGTGCTCAAATGCGCCATTAGTCTCGTCAGCCCCTCTCCGACCAACCTTTCTTTCTCCATCGGGTCGCTATATCTCATCGCTCCTAGTCTAGTAGGAGATGCCGAGTTTCGGCCCGCTCGCTTTTTTCCTCAGCGTGCCAACTGACTTAAGAGGATCCTTTCTCTCCCCAACGCCTCACAGGCTATTAGCTACGTTTTTTCTCGGAGTCAGGTCCTTTCTCAACGCCCACTGCCCGAGTACTACCGCCCCTTCCTTTTTTCCGATCGGAGGTTCCTGGGAGTCCGCAAGAGTTAGTAAGTAAGAAAAGGAAATAGGGTGAAATAAGGGGGTCCATGGATCGATACTTTTTCTCTACCCCCCGGGGTCCCGGGCCAAAGGGAGATGAATTTGTCTGTTTGCTCGCGGCTACAAAATAATCACAGTATGTCTTTTCCGATCCCGCCTCAGAACCAAGACTATTTCGTATGTTTTGTCGGACCGTCGGAAGAAGAAAGAAAATTAATATGTGGGGGTAAGCATAACGAGAAGAAGAGTGTCTAGCGTTTATAGAACCTCTCACATGGCTTTGTTGTCTTCCTCCTGTACATGACCTCAATCATATGACTTGTATCCTCTCCTGTATAGAACCCCGCCCTCACGATTGTCGTTTGTAGTCCTCATCTTTCTCTAACCTCGCTCACAAGTGAACTTTTACTCCTTCTTGGGGGGTTCGAGAGAAACCTTTCTCTCCCCCCTCTCGACCCTACATGCTTTGTACTCATCTCCTGTATATAACCTCACACATGACTTTGTGTTCCTCTCCTGTATATAACCCCTCACATGGCTAGTGTCCTCTCCTGTATATAACCCCTCACATGGCTTGTATCCTCTCCTGTATATAACCCCTCACATGACTTGTGTCCACTCCTGTATATAACCCCCTCACATGACTTGCGTCCTCTCCTGTATATAACCTCTCATATGGCTTGTGTCCTCTCCTGTATGTAACCCCTCACATGGCTTGTATCCTCTCCTGTATATAACCCCCTCACATGACTTGTGTCCTCTCCTGTATATAACTCCCTCACATGGCTTGTATCCTCTCCTGTATATAACCCCCTCACATGACTTGTGTCCTCTCCTGTATATAACCTCTCACATGGCTTGTGTCCTCTCCTGTATTAACCCTCACATGGCTGTGTCCTCTCCTGTATATAAAACCCTCACATGGCTTGTATCCTCTCCTGTATAATAACCCCTCACATGGCTTGTGTCCTCTCCTGTATAAACCCCTCACATGGCTTGTGTCCTCTCCTGTATATAACCCTCACATGATTTGTGTCCTCTTCCTGTATATACCTCTCACATGACTGTGTCCTCTCCTGTATATAACCCCCAACATGGCTTGTGTCCTCTCTGTACATGACCCCAGCCATGACTTGTGTCCTCTCCTGTATAAACCTCTCACATGACTTGTGTCCTCTCCTGTATCTAACCTCTCACATGGCTTGTGTCCTCTCCTGTACATGACCTCATCAATGACTTGTGTCCATATGGATTTGAGAACATTTTGAACAAAAGTCTAAAAATAATCCGGGACAGGAAAACTAAACGTATCAAAATATAGAAGATTTGTGCTCCAGCGGCCGGCTGAACAACATCCGTGTTTTTGTTATTACAGAAAACAAAAAATTTTGTTTTCAAATTAAATGTCAAGAATCGTCTCCTTTGTTCTAAAATATTAATTAAATCCAAAACTATCCGTGAACATGTGCGCAGCAAACAGCGGCCCCCATCGTGGAGACAGACGCCAATTATTTCTCATTATTTATAGGAGGAAATTATCCTACTGAGGGACACAGGCGAGCAGAAACTGCACTTTAAGGATCTATGGGGGAATCATATGTTTAACCCCTAAACAGCTAGCCCCTTTTTTCCTTTTTGCGTCCATTTTCACTCATCACTTTCAATAGTCCAAATTTTTAAAAATTTTCAAGCTGTGTGAGGGTGTGTTTTCTGTGTAATATTCCATATTGTGTTCTGGGAAGCTGGTTAAAAAATTCCTACGTGGTGAAATTGATTAAAAAAAACCCACATTGCTCCTTTTCTTTTGAGCCCCTTTTTTACCGCTTTCTAAATGACCCCTCTCTTTATTCTTTAGGCCAGTGCAACACGGAGATCCCAGATTTATACAGGTTTATTACTGTATGTTTTAGAAGATTTTTTTTAAAATTATATCTTTGGTACCAAAAAAAAAAAATTCTTCACTCTGCCATATTTTGAGGGCAATAACTTTTTCATGTGTTGGGTGTACGGAGCGTGTAAGGTGGCATTTTTTGCGGGATGAGACAGGTGACTACCATTTGGAGACTCTACATACACCTTTGTGATCACTCTTTATTAAATGTTTAGTATTGCCAAATTTGGGTATTTTGGCGGTATTTTCCGTTACGGATTCAGTGACTTTTTATATTTTAATAGATCGGACATGTTGGGAAGTGACAATTACCTAACGTTTTATGATTTAGTTATTCACATCTAAGACCCCCTAGGCTACAGATACCTGTGTGACATCACATGACCAGAGATATAATGAGCTGTACAGTCTGTTGTGACCATCACATGACCAGGGATATAATGAGCCGTGCACCTGTGTGACATCACATGACCAGGGATATAACGAGCCATGCACCTGTGGGACATCACATGAAAAGGGATATAACAAACTGTGCAGCTGCGTGACATCACATGACCAGGGATATAACGAGCCGTGCACCTGTGTGACATCACATGGCCAGGGATATAACGAGCCGTGCACCTGTGTGACATCACATGACCAGTGATATAACAAACTGTGCAGCTGTGTGACATCACATGACCAGGGATATAACGAGCCGTGCACCTGTGTGACATCACATGGCCAGATATATAATGAGCCGTGCACCTGTGTGACAACACATGACCAGGTATATAATGAGACAAGCACCTGTGTGACATGACATCACGAGGATTTCCCGTACTGTGCGCCTGTATAACATCACATGACCAGGGATACATCAAGCCATGCACCTGTGTGACATCACATGACCAGGGATATTTAATGAGCCGTGCACCTGTGTGACATCACATGACCAGGGATATAACGAGCCGTGCACCTGTGCGACATCACATGACCAGGGATATAATGAGCCGTGCACCTCTGTGACATCACATGACCAGGGATGTAACAAACTGTGCACCTGTGTGACATCACTTGACCAGGGATATATAATGAGCTGTGCACCTGTTTGACATCACATGACCAGGGATATATAATGAGCTGTGCACCTGTGTGACATCACATGACCAGGGTCCAGTTTTGATCCAGATGAATTCCTTCCTGTAGAATGACAGCAAGCAAAGATCTAGAAAACAGTGAGGAATTGAAACAGAAAGTATGTTGGAACATTTAATAACTTTCGTTACGCAAACAATGGGCCACATTTATCACTCGTTTTTTCTGTTGTTTTTGCGCCTTTTCAATCAGGCGCACCGTTTTTGCGCCATTTTTGCGATTAAACGCCAAACTAGCCGTGCAGCAAAAATAACCAGCTTTCCCTCATCTATCTTACCAATCCAGATGTTTTGCTGCGCCTAATGATATTCATCACTTGCAACGTTTTCATTTAGGCGCAAAAACGGGCGCAAAAACACTCCAGCCCGAAGGTGGCGTTATCTGAGAAGAAAGCACTGAGCCCCTTTGCAGAAGAGCTCATTTCTAGCAGCAGAGCTCAGCCAGACACTGGAACATATAATAGATACATTAGATACATTACAGACAGGAGCTGCAGACTCTATTTACAGTTCATCACTTCTATTTACAAAATATTCTGCAAAACGCTGAGCTCACAGCAAGAGCAAGAGAAGTTTGCACAAGTTTGCAGAAGTTTGCAGATATTATAAACAAGTGTCCCCCATGTAATTCTGCACAGTGTCTGAGGGGGATATTGTGCAGAATTACAGGGGTGCAGCAGGAGACCAGCACTGGGGGATCCCCTCCAGGAGAAGCCCCTGCTGAGGAGGTCACTGGGTGCTGGGTGTCACACACCTGGGTGCTGCTGTGAGTGTTATCTTCATTCTGGGCTGTGGGAGAAGCAGAGAGGAGCTTGTAGCAGGATCACATGTAAGTGCCTGAATCTAACATTGCGCCTAAACTGCGCCAAAATTGCGCCTAAACTGTGTTAAAGTAAAGTGATTAATAAGAGGCAGAAAATATACTTATCACAGATGGTTGTAGCTTGTGATAATTCTGCCAAAACAGTGCGCTAGAATTTAGGCGCAACTACTACACTTAGGCGCACAAAAGTGATAAATGTGGCCCATGATCTATTATTTGTAGAAAGTGGACGACCCCTTTAAGCCATCTCATTTCTCTTATATAACAATGTACTTATAATTTATACATCATGTGTAGACACAAGCAGCACAAGTATCTACAACTAACCTACATCTCCAGGTCTCGACCCCGGGACCTACTGGTTACATGGAAACAATGCAGAACGTAGGACTGGGCAGCACCTGGAGCGTTACAATGGCACAGCCGGCTTATGGGATTAATTATTCCCCCTTTATCTCTGTGTGCATCACATTATTCCATTTCAAAGAATTTGCAGCGAAACTTATACTTCATCCTTTAACAGCGAGCGAAAACACAGCTGAGGCTCATTACAGGCGGCCCATGTGCAGCGGGTTAGGCCATAAATATGGGAGCACTGATATATGTAATGCTTTATTAAGCTATCTTTGATACAACAGCATGCATGGCAATTATGCCTGCAGGCTACCGAAGGCTACTCCACATTTATCTGGGACCACCCAAAGAGCAAGACATGAGGGTCTCTGTACAAGAGGCATATCTCACAGCCGGGGGAAGGCAGAACTTTGAGATCCCCATCTTCTCAGTGCACAATCCGAGAAAAAAAAAAGCAAAAGCGTCTTGTGTTTAGGAGCTTGTAAAACCCAATCTCTCTATGCGAACGCATTCTAATGAACTTTTAATAAAATCATGATGTGGGATATTTTTTGGGACCCTAAACATTTATTTTTTACTGAGGTTGTGAAAAATAATTAAAAAGAAAAAAATCTGGAATTTTTCAAGGATATCAAAGTATCATAATTTATACGGTTGTCCATCAAGTTCAACCAAGGAAGGGAAGGGATTGGATGAGGAAGGGATTTATGGGAAACAATTCTATATAACAGTGGTGGCAAACCTTTTAGCAGCCGAGTGCCCAAAATGCAACCCAAAACCCCCCTTATTTATTGCGAGGTGCCATCCAAAAATTAAAGCAGTAACTTTGAGTTCTGTCTCATGTGCTGGGGCAATGGCCGGGTGCCCACAGAAAGGGCTCTGAGTGCCGCCTCTGGCACCCGTGCCATAGGTTCGCCACCACTGATAGATAACATAACCATCAATGTTATTTAGGTGTAAAAAGACATCTAAAATCTTCTTGAAGCTCTCTACTGTCCCTGCTGTGACCAGCGCCTGAGCTCAGCTATTCCACAGATTCAGTTCTCATAGTGAAAAAGCCCTATATAAAGGATGCATAACGGGGAAATAACCCACATTTGGGTTACCGTATATTATTTGATATAATATAGAGCAGATGATGAAGAAGATGTCGAGGAGGGGGGAGAACGCTGCACCAATGGTAATAAAATTCCAGTAGGGAAAGGTTGTAAGAAATTTGTGTGCAGGAGATTATTTTCGTCCTGCGGTGCTGACATGTGGACATTGCTAAAATGTCTTCAGAATCCTAAAAATAGGCTTTGTGAAGGCGGCGATTTGTATGTTTTCAGACGGGAAAAAGACCTGGAGATCGTGCGTGGAGATCAACAAAACTCCAAACACAAGGTAAGTATAAGAGAGAAGAGTGGTCCTAGTGTAGTATCTGAGGTACCAGAGTATGAGTAATATCGGTGCAATGGACTCTCACCTTATTGTGCTCATCTAGCGCTTTGTACATTCATATGGGTGTCAGCCGGGAACCTCTTCCTAGCAGTTATTTACTCCACAACCTCAGGAACCGCTATCCATATAGAGTAGGAAACCCAGTCGTGTAACGAAGTTATGGATCTTACCGATGCTCGTACATAGAATGGGGCTTATTTACTAAGGGTCCCGGATCGCACTTTCGTTGGACAGTTCATGGTTTTCGAGATTTGCGTCGCTGGGACAGGTATTAAGAAGAGGATTGTGTCGCACATGATCGAATTTTGGCGCAGCTGTGCTGGCTTCCATGTGACAGAAATCGGGTGCGGTGCCATCGGACGATCTGACTGATTCGGACTGAGCGCGGGATTTAACTTTCCATTTGTGTCACCAGACAATGCACTTACATGCACCAGGAAGAAGAAGGTGAACTCCGGGGACCTGAGCGGGGAAGCGACACATGCAGGATATCGGGCATTCGACCTTAGTGTATCGCCCCACAGGGCATTATCGTCGGAACAATGCACTTTGGATGAACTCCTCGGATAGGTAAGTAAATGTGCCCCAATATCTCCAAAGGTTTATTCAGAGACATTTATTGAAGAACTGCAACGCGTTTCGGCTCGGGAATTTTTTGGAAAAAAATATCAAAAATATCTGGAATAGCTGAAAAACAGGTACTATTGATACAGCATAAGGGCTCATTCACATGAACATAATGGGGACTGATATGCGACCTTTGGAGGACCTTTAAAGGCCCTGAAATGGCTTTTGAGTACAGGTGTATTCAGAGCTGGAAGAGATGTACAAGAATTTCATAGGTGAAGGTCCTTCTCAGTATAAAATTTGGAGAATTTCAATAAGAGAAGGCTTGGGCCATGGGCTACCGCCCAAATCGTTTATATTATAATCCACTATTGGCCATTACTTACTCCAAGATAAATGTTCCCCTATGATGTCATGATCAGGTTATGCGCTCAGCATAACAGAGCAAGTGAAAGAGTTTCTATATTCTCTATCTGTGTTTGAGTGGGTTTCCTCCGGGTCCTCCGGTTTCCTCCCACACTCCAAAACATACTGGTAGGTTGATTAGATTGTGAGCCCCAGGACAGGGACTAATCTGTGCAGCGCTGCGTAATCTGTGTGCGCTATATAAATACAGGATTATTATTAATTATTAGAGCACTCCTTACCGCCCACCATAGAAACAGATCTAGGGAAGTTGCCTTATGAGCGCTTGTCCCCATCTTTCTCGTTTACCACTATCGAATGGCTGAATTTTTCAAAGGATTCCATTCCAATCACAAATCAAATTGATTTTTCTCTAATTGTTGTGGACATTTGTATATAACCCAATCTAATCCTCTGAGAAATATCTGATATTTCTCCGTGTCATGGAGATAACATTTGTCACCCAGCCACCCAGAGGGGTTCCAGCTGCCTGTCCAGTCCATCACAGTGGGTGCCGCCTCCTCCTCCTCCTCCCAGGGACGTGCCAGGCTTAAACTATGCCCCGAGTGTGAGAAACATGATCTGGTTTCACTGACCAAAGTTTATTTGACCATCAGGGACCTGTCAGACACATCAGAATAATTTATAGCCCATAAAAGTTACTGGTGTTTGTGTTTTTCCAACCACTTTATTATAGGTAATGCTGGGAATTGTAGTTCTATGATGACATCAGCGAGGGAGAAAGTAGCTATAAAAAAGATAAAGCGAGGAAACAAAGTCTTGACATTTTAATTGAATTCAACAAAGTCCACAATTCAGGGAGTTTACTAAAATGGACATGGAACCTTTTGGATACAATCTACGCATTTTTCCAATACAGGCAGTCCCCAGGTTACGTACGAGATAGGTTCCGGAGATTTGTTTTTAAGATGAATTTGTATGTAAGTCGAAACTGTATATTTTATAATTGTAGATCCAGACGAAAAAATTTTTTGCCCCAGTGACAATTGGAGTTTAAACATTTTTTGCTGTAATGGGACCAAGGATTATCAATAAAGCTTCATTACAGACTCTGATCATCTGGTCAGAGGGGTTCGTCTGTAACTATGGGTCGTCTGTAAGTCGGGTCTCCTTAAGTAGGGGACTGCCTGTATACAGTATCTTATACCAAATGATTTTAAAAGGGAACTTGTCAAAGCAATTTCAGACACAAAACCACCCAAAGTTTCTTATAGACTGGTGACTTATTGGGGGTCATTTACTAAGGGCCCGATTTGCGTTTTCCCAACGTGTTACCCGAATATTTCCGATTTGCGCCGATTTGCGCTGAATTTCCCCCGGGATTTTGGTGCAGGCGATCGGATTAGGGCGCATCGGCACTGACATGCACGTGATGGAAATCGGGGGGCGTGGCCGAATGAAAACCCGACGGATTCGGAAAAACCACCGCATTTAAAACAAAAAATCTGTCACGGAGCTTGCACTTACCTTCACTCAGCCTGTGCCGGTGAACTCCAGCGCGTTCCGATGCTTTTCAGCGCAGCAGAAAAGGACGGCGGAGGAACTACCTAATAAATCCCGACCGGACCCGAATCCAGCGCAGAGAACGTGCCGCTGGATCGCGAATGGACCGGGTAAGTAAATCTGCCCCATTGTCCCAAGTTGCCCTACAATCAGTATCTGCAGTCAAAAAACAAAAAAACTATATATTATATTTTCCTTGCACCTGTGTATGTGATCTGGAACCAACTACAGCTTTCTTGTTAACCACTACCGATTTGCTGAATTTTTCTTAAGATTTGGAGCCAAATCAAATTGGTCCGAACAGATGTTGCTCCAATTGTTCTGGACATTGGTAAATAACCTCCTCTAAAATGCAGATTTTTCTTTTTAAATTATTTTATATAAAGGTTCTTTCTCGTTTAGTTCATTTTCTACTATTTTTATCATAACCCTTATAAAAATAGATTTGTTTATTATAAATGCAACAAGGTAGGTCCCCGAGCACCAAGCTCCAGCCAAAGAGTTGGCAACGGAACACTTGGTCCCAGCTGCGCCCATAGAACTTTGTATTAAAAAAGTCCTATACTCACCTTTCCCCGCTTCCCAGAAGCAGCAGCAGTCCTCCTCTCGTCCTCTCACTCAATGTGAGCAGGGTAGGGGGAAAGGTGAGTATAGGCATTTTTGAATTTCATTTTGGCTTGTGAAAAGAAAAGAGGGTAGTGATGGGTTGCATCAATGAGGCATCAGTCAGGAGCTACAGACAGGGGGCATCATAAGTTGAGTGGGGCTAGAGAGATGGGTTGTTATAATGGTCCCTTTTCTGTAGCCCCCTCCTCATGAAGCCCCATTTTCTGTAGACCCCTCCTTATAAGGACAGGACACTGATAAGGAGGTGGCTAAAGGAAAGGGGGTGGGCATAATAAGGGGAGGGCTGAAGGAATTGGGCGTTATAAGTAGGCAAATACAGTAAAGGGGGATTATAAGTAGGGCAGCAGCATGAAAAGGGGCATTATTGGAGGGGGGTTTTGATTCGGGTAAGGGCAGGGCAAAAAAATTTGCACGCAGTGGCAGTTCCCCAAAACGTTGGGGATTTTGGGGGTTATTTATCAATTTATAAGGACAATTGGTGAAACACTGGTTGGTGTGAAGCGAATCAGAAAAAGTTTTGATTTCGATTTGGTTCTGGAAAAATCTGCAGATTATTACAAATCTACAAATCAGGGAATCAATCAGCTCATTACTATTTACCACCAGCATATACGATGATGTGCGGACCACCCAGGTCTATGGCTCATTATAGATACAGAACAGGTCTCCGAGTTGTGTCTTGTAACGGGCCAAGTCCCTAGAAGACCAGAACAGATCTCTGGGAAGTAAACAATAACATTTTCTATGGAATGACTACAGGCGGAGATCTAAAAGGAAACTACGACCTCCATATAAACCAAACACATTGGGGGTCATTTACTAAGGGCCCGATTCGCGTTTTCCCTACATGTTACCCGAATATTTCCGACTTCCGCCGATTTTACCTGAATTTCCCCGGGATTTGGGCGCACGCGATCTGATTGTGGCGCATCGGCGCCGGCATGCACTAGACGGAAATTGGAGGCGTGGCCGAACGAAAACCCGACGGATTCAGAAAAAAACCGCTCGACACGCGCTTACCTTCACCCAGGGTAGGACAGTGAACTCTGGTGCAATCCGATGGTCTTCAGCGCAGCAGCGTCTGAGGAACTGCCTTAGTGAATTCCGTCCGGACCCGAATCCACCGCAGAGAACACGCCGCTGGATCGCGAATGGACCGGGTAAGTAAATCTGCCCCATGGCCTTGTAGATGAAGTGTCCAGGAGTATAAGATTTTGGGCCATAATGTAGAGAAATATAATATTTGCTTTTATGCAAATTCGCTTTTCGGTGCACCATGGGTGTGGCCAAGAATTCCAGTGTACCCTTTGTCACCCAGTTTCAGGACACTGTCAAAGAAGACTGAATGGATGGTGCTGGATGGGGAGACAGGGCAAGTGACTACGTCTCATGACCACGCCCATTGTGCCCCAAATCCAGCTTTGCATATATGTAAAATACAGATTTTTTTAGCATTCAGGCCACAGACTTTCTCGATGATGCAGGACACTTCCACAAGGCCATATATTTGGTTTCTATGTGACAGGTTCTATTGATAAATTGATACGCAAAAAGTATATTAAAAATTGTATAGTATTTGCTGAAACTGGAATATCCCTTTAAAAAAACTAAGAAAAAACACTGCGTTTCAGAGTGAATGTACAATGAATGGAGGCGTAATTGCAGGTCCTGCCACCCATTGTGCGCTACGGTAGAGTAACCAAGCCGGTGCCGTAACGATGTGTCTAAATATAGTAAATAGCGACACATAGCACAAAAAACAAACCGTGACACGGAGCTGATGTAACGCCACACACCGCAGGTGTATACCGGCCAATCACAGTCCACAACTCCTGTCAGCGTTACCACCAATAAACAGGGCTCTGGAGTAAATGATTAGCCTCATAAAACCAGTATCTATGATTTTACAGCCTTTTCACATTTCTGGGGCAGTGAGTGTGACCTTGGATATTCAGCACATAGCTGAGCCACCATATAACCGAGAATCCTGTGTACTGCCGAGGGCCAAGAAAGCAAGTCCAGGATTGTGGAATCAGTCTACACAAATACACGTACACACACATAGATATATAGATATACTATATATATAAACCATATTTTTAAGATTATTGGATGCATGTTACCATAAGACTCACCCCAGATTTCATAAGACAGAGCAAGGAAAAATATATTTGACACCAATTAAATTTCCCTGTTGGTCAAACTAAAGCACTACACACACATGTCTGCTTCATCCATTCACTCACACAAAGATTCTCTACATCTACAAACATAGCTTTGCTACATCCATACACTAACACATAGCACTGCTACACCCATACACTCACACATAGCTCTGCTACATCCATACACTAACACATAACTCTTCTACATCCATACACTCACACATAGCTCTTCTACATCCATACACATAGCTTTGCTGCAACCAATCACACACAGCTGCGCTACATCCGTGCTTTTCCACAGATCTTGCTACATTCACTCACTCAGGTCTGCAACATACATTCACTAACATGAACACACTCAGCACTAGTAAATAAATTCACCCACACACAGCTATGCTACATCCATACACTCACACACAGCTCACTCACTCACTCACTCACTCTGGTCTGCTACATACATTCGATCACATGAACACATGCATTACTGCTACATCCATTCACTCACATACAACTCTGCTGCATATATTCATTCACACACACAGCTCTAGTATATGCATAAACTCACTCACAAACTCACACAACGCATTTCGGACAAACTTACTCCAATCCAGGGGAGGGAGACATATAGCAGAGCTGTGTATGTCATTGCTGTAAAAGCAGAGTTGAGAGTGTCTTTATGTGTTATATGGATCTCATGGATCTCATCATCTCTCATCTCTGATCTGTCTCATCTCTTTTTCTATGTGTCAGATACTAGTACAATGTTCAGAAGCTAAATAACAATGTAGTTAAACCCTGGACCCTGATAATCTAAGCACATTGTCAGCACACAGCATCTCACAGCACAGACGAATCATAAAGTGTCCACTTAGAGAGTCCCCGCTCACACTCTGGAATCTTATACTGACTATCGCTGAGTGATAGGAGCTAAAACAGCAATAAAACTTGTAGTACAAGATGTAAAGGGGTACTAAGGGGGAGTAAGGGGGGTACAAAATTATCTTTATTGTGTAAACATCACTAGGGGATCTAAATTTGAGAATTTTATTTCATGGGCAAACTCCATTAATGATCAAACAATAATTATCTTTCTTGGTGATAGGCAAGAAGCTGTCAACTTGGCACCGCCCCTTTAACGTTTTATCGGTGTCCATTGTTGTGCCCCGAAGCTGTTGGAGCTGTTGGTCATCCAAAACATATATTATTGTGTCTAATTGAGGCAATTCCTCCTTAAAATAACACCTTGTGTCTGTAAGGTTCTGTCATTCTCACCCACTTGGCAGGACCTTTTATAGGTTGTGGGTTGAGCACCTTATCCAGCACAATTGACCTACCTGCCACCCAACGTTTTACAATGGACGACTTACAATGTTGTTGTAATGTAGAAAAACATTATAAAAGCAGCTTTTACGAAAGGTTAACAAGCAACAGTGTGCTGTTTTTCTCCAAGGAACCGATGATAAGATAAATACCCAACTTCCTGCTACATTGATCCCCAGTGATCGGTGTTGATCACTGGGATGTAAGTGTTTGGTTTCCCTGCAGTGCCCCAAGAGGGGAAAGGAGGTATGACATGGTGTAAATTTAATTTTTCTTTTCATTATATTCATTTTCATTTTTCTTTTCTAAATGTGTTTGCACATCTTCATTCAATCCATTCAGTTTTAAATATAAAAAGATTAAAGAAAGTAAATAATAATGTATGTATAAAGCTGCACAATAGCCCCAACTATAATTTATTCTTTATCGTACTGGTATCTTCATTTGGGAAAAGACCCTTTGTGACCCCCTAAGGCTCCTGGGACTGTGTGAAGCCATACCTTCTGCACCCACTTAAAGGGATTGTCCAGTTTTGGTAGTTTTAATACTACGAGCCCCATCTGTTCCCAGTCCAGTCCTGTCCCTGTATCTGTTGGTATACAGTGACTCATGGCTAAAGGGGTATTCTCTTCCTGGGTATTCACAATCAGTTTGATAAATCTTCTATATGTAAACATTTCTTCCATTAGATGTTATTAAAAAAATGTTCCTGTGTGAAGATAATTTCTCATAAATATAGTCATGTTGTCCCTTAGAAACGAGAAAGCTTCCCCGGATACGACCACCTCTGCTGGATGGATTTCCCAAATAAACAAAAAGTTTTTGTATATGAAATGTCTGGGAGTTACTACATGTCCCACAGCCGTCCTGTAGTAATGATCGCTGAATCCAGGAGGTCAGGCAGGACTCAATAACGCATGTCTGGCCACCGCTGCCAGAGTGTGACGTGGTCGTAACCGAGGAAGCCATCTCGTTTCTAAGGGACAACATGACTACATTTATGAGAAATTATCTTCACACAGGAACATTTTTTTTAATAACATCCAATTGAAGAAATGTTTATATATGGAAGATTAGTGAAACTGAATGCGAATGCTGAGACGAGAATAACCCTTTAAGTCCTTTAACCCTTACAGGCCTTTTTTTCGTTTTTACATTTCTGTTTTTTACTCTCCTCATTCCAAAAATTTGTATTTTTACGTTTACGGAGAAGCTTGTTATTTGTGGGACAAATTGCCTGTACCATGCAAGGTACAGGCAGTCCCCGGGTTACGTACAGGATAGGTTCCATAGGTTTGTTCTTAAGTTGAATTTGTACGGAAGTCGAAACTGTATATTTTATAATTGTAGATCCAGACAAAAAAATGTTTGCCCCAGAGACAATTGTAGTTTGAAAATTTTTTGCTGTAATGGGACCAAGGATTATCAATAAAGCTTCATTACAGACACCTTACAGCTGATCATTGCAGCCTGGGACTATAGTAACATCCAGAGAGGTCACCAGGGGTCACAGGGGGCAGAGGGTCCGTCTGTAACTAGGGGTCGTCTGTAAGTCGGGTGTCCTTTTGTCGGTTGTCCTATTCTGCACTCCAAAAGACATGTCCTCTTTATTCTTTGGGTTGATACATATGATCACAGTGATACCACATAGGTAGGTAGGTTATATAGGTTTTAGTAGGTTTTAGTAGGTTTTAAAAAATTGTAATCTTTTGTACAAAAATTCTGGTGAAGGGGTTAAACGGAACCTACTAATTTAGTGGGTATTGTCCCACTAAACTAGTAGTCCCTTCAGGGAGAGTATGAAAAGTCCTTTATAAAATGTCCTCTTTTATGTGTAATCTCATCTGTTTAACTATAATAAATTTCCCTCAAAATCAGGTAAATATGACTCTTCTTACCTCATTTTCTCATTTGATGAGTCAAGTTTTGCCATAGCAGCAGTAGTGTCAGACGACCCCTATCTTTGGTTCTATATCACCTAGAAACAAGCCTTGTGTGTCATATGGAGTATATGAATCTTATATTTCAGCTCACCTGTGGATGTGTTTCTGTGACCTACAGAACTGAACGTACCGGCAGTTAAAAAATAGGTGGA
Organism: Engystomops pustulosus; assembly: GCA_019512145.1. NCBI lineage: Eukaryota > Metazoa > Chordata > Amphibia > Anura > Leptodactylidae > Engystomops > Engystomops pustulosus. The sequence goes on from CM033649.1 coordinate 9,105,997, forward strand.
ACTGGTTCTTTATCTGCAGCGCATTTTCAAATATATCAGCCTTTCTATAATAGAACAGAAGATAAAGGCTTCTGAAGGGGCGCGAGCTCTAAAACCACTAAACTTGACTCATCTCATGTGACAATTAGGTGAGAAGAGTCATATTTGCCTGACTTTGGTTGAGAAATAGATAACATTTCACATAAAAGTGTGCATTCTAGAAAAGACATTTCCTACCCTTCTAGAAGTGGGATAAAACCTGATGACAGGTTCTCTCTTAGTCACTTTCCTGCTACCATGTACTACATTGGCTCTGCTCCTTTCCTGACAAGCAGGGCAGAAAGCTATTTCTATTGGCTATACATCGGATCACTGGTGGAGTGACTGAGCATGTGTGTCCACAAGCTCTCAGCTCATTGGGAGGACATGCACAGTGCTATGCATTTTGAACTCTAGGTGGCGCCATATTATATGGGATGTATGTGAATGGAAATATTGATCATTTTTATCTTTTCTATCACGAGTGGTGATACAATTTCTATAAAAAAAGGGAAGGAATTATAAGAAAGGGGGTGGGAGATGTTTGAGGATCTTCCATAACTAGACACCCTTGTACCCTTTGACCTTCATCTGGACTATACATGGAAGACAATGACTGCTGTGACATGTTGCGGATGGCTCTTTGCTGACATGTGCTTGTTATGTGACCCCCCCCCTGTAAGGAACACAAAATTAGCACCTGTTTGGTCAACTTAACCTTCAGTTTAACAGGACAAACATTCTTCCGATTTATGTAGTCAATGACAGCGCCATAAAGCACGTAGACAGAATGTCTTGCCTGTCGCTGCTCTATTTACAGGCCGCAGCAGAAAATGGACCCTACCCCAGCGCCGCGCAGTAAGATAATCCGCTTTATGGCCATCATTCCGCCATTCTGGAGGAACATAAACCATAACAATGTACTTAGCGTGTCCTATGGTGGGCCCAAGCGCTGGGAATACCCCTATGTGTCAGGCCAACGTGTACTTACCACTTAAAGTCATAGTAATTCTATCAGTCTAGGCCCCTGTGCGCACATGGCCCTGTTTTTTTATTATTTTCTCCCACTTATAGGACAATGAAATGATGTTGGGGTTTCGGCTTGTTACATGGTTGTAGTTATGTGATCGGCCTGTAAGACTCTGCACATGGGAGCAGGTAGTGACCAGCAGGAGGCGCATTACCCCCTGACATACTGGGTAATGTGTATATGACATGAAGCGTACAGCAATGCAGTAACTATGTATACAGGATGGGAGTAGTAGTACTGTGCTGTACATACGTATACAGGATGGGAGTAGTAATACTGTACTGTACCTATGTATACAGGATGGGAGTAGTAGTACTGTACTGTACCTATGTATACAGGATAGGAGTAGTAGTACTGTACTGTACATATGTATGCAGGATAGGAGTAGTAGTACTGTACTGTACCTATGTATACAGGATGGGAGTAGTAATACTGTACCTATGTATACAGGATGGGAGTAGTAGTACTGTACTGTACCTATGTATACAGGATAGGAGTAGTAGTACTGTGCGGTACCTATGTACACAGAATGAAAGTATGAATGCACACGGGATAGGAGTAGTAGTACTATGCTGCACCTATGTACACAGGATTGGAGTAGTAGTACTGTACTGTGTCCATGTATAGAGGATTGGGGTAGTAGTACTGTGCTGTACCTATAAATACAGGATAGGGGTAGTAGTACTGTGCTGTATCTATGTATCCAGTATAGGAGTTGTAGTACTGTGTTGTGCCTATGTATACAGAATAGGAGTAGTATTACTGTCTTGTGCCTATGAATACTTGATAAGAGTATCAGTACTTTGCTGTTCCTATGTATACAAGATATGAGTAGTAGTACTGTGCTGTACCTATTTATACAGGATAGGAATAGTAACGATATGCCCATATATACAGGATAGGAGTAGTAGTACTGTGCTATGCCCATATATACAGAACAGATGTAGTAGTACTGCTCTGTACCTATGTATACAGGATAGGAGTAGTAGTACTATTCTGTATACAGGGATAAGATAAGAATCTCTTCTTTCAGATCAAATCAAGCATGTGGTTCTGAAAGCTACAGAACCAGAGATACAGGCAGATAAAAATTAGGTGGGAAATGGATCTTTGTGCAGCTCCCATTTCCAACTCTTTCCGTAACTTCCTGTGTCTCTGGTTCTGTAGATTCCAGAACCACAAGCCTGATGTGCTCTGAAAGAGGAGATTCTTATCTTTAATATGACACCATACGAATCATGTCCTATGGAGCCGAAGATAGGGACACCTAAATTGACTCTCCCCCTGCGTGATCACAAATTGACTCATCTCCGGACAATAAGTGACTCTTCTCAGCTCACTTGTAGGAGATTTTTTAAAAAGTTAAAGGGCAAAATTTCACATAAAATAAGGAATTCTAAAAGAGTTGAGTTTAATGTTGTAAATCGAGTGATAGGTTCCCTTTTAACAGAGGATTTGTACAATAACAAGAACTGTAATTCCATTAAAAATACTATTCAGTAATCTGCTCACGTCGGGTTGACTTACAGGTCAGTGTTAGCCATGATTCTGTAACATTGAGACATAGATAGTTAAAGAAGATATCTCTATTGTTGGTTGTAGCTGGTTAAACAAGGTCGATGGGAATAATTGAAATAGCATCAATCTAATATTGTGAGCATTGACAACAATGGAGACCGTCATGGAGTCTAAAGCGCGCATTATCCTGTACGGCCTCCGAATGCGGCGACATAAGTAATTTATGATAATAATCTCACACTGGTTGTAACAAGTGCTCGGAATATTCTAGAAGTCTCTCTATCCTTCGAAAGTATGGACACATGGATACGTGCTCGCCTTGAAATCTCTCGCCGTGATGCTGATGTTGCGTTGGAATTTTAAGGCCAAACATTTCATTGTCGGAGGCCTCTTCATACGGGGAGGTTTTTTACGTATTGTGGCTCCCGCGTGACGAAGGACATCGCTTCATTATAGATTATTGAATCCGCGTTAACAATAACGCGGCTTGTGGCAGTCGCCGCAGCATTGAACGTTGAAGTGGACCAGTCACACGGATACAAGAAGACCGGCACATACCTCCAGGTACTGAATGACAAGTCTTGTATCGCATTGAGTGGATTCTACAATGTCATTATTTATTGTACAGAAAAGAAAAAAATCAGCGCAGCTTTTACTGGGTCCACTGGAATTAATAGGGTAATTATCAAGACTAATGATGCGAAAGACATTAGCAATGAGCTTAGAGAAGCTCCTCCTGCTCTATAACATGCTGCCTGCAGATAGGACACTATGTACAATCTGCTCAACTCCTCCTGCTCTATAATATCCTGCCTGCAGATAGTACAATCTGCTTAGCTCCTCCTGCTCTATAACATGCTCCCTGCAGATAAGACACTTTGTACAATCTGCTCAGCTCCTCCTGCTCTGTAACATGCTGCCTGCAGATAGGACACTATGTACAATCCGCTCACCTCCTCCTGCTCTATAACATGCTGCCTGCAGATAGGACACTATGTACAATCTGCTCAGCTCCTCCTGCTCTATAACATGCTGCCTGCAGATAGGACACTATATACAATCTGCTCAACTCCTCCTGCTCTATAATATTCTGCCTGCAGATAGGACACTATGTACAATCCGCTCACCTCCACCTGCTCTATAACATGCCGCCTGCAGATAGGACACTATATACAATCTGCTCAACTCCTCCTGCTCTATAATATCCTGCCTGCAGATAGTACAATCTGCTCAGCTCCTCCTGCTCTATAACATGCTCCCTGCAGATAAGACACTTTGTACAATCTGCTCAGCTCCTCCTGCTCTGTAACATGCTGCCTGCAGATAGGACACTATGTACCATCTGCTCAGCTCCTCCTGCTCTATAACATGCTGCCTGCAGATAGGACACTTTGTACAATCTGCTCAGCTCCTCCTGCTCTGTAACATGCTGCCTGCAGATAGGACACTATGTACAATCCGCTCACCTCCACCTGCTCTATAACATGCCGCCTGCAGATAGGACACTATATACAATCTGCTCAACTCCTTCTGCTCTATAACATCCTGCCTGCAGATAGTACAATCTGCTTAGCTCCTCCTGCTCTATAACATGCTGCCTGCAGATAGGACACTATGTACCATCTGCTCAGCTTCTCCTTCTCTATAACATGCTGCGTACAGATAGGATAATGTGCCCAATCTTCTTGGCTGCTCCTGCTCTGTAACATACTGCCTGCATATTGTACAAATTCATACCTAGGTAGGACCTGTTGTACATTCTAACTATAGGGAACACTACTTTCTGGCAGAACTTATTGTAACTTTGTTGGGCCATTGAAAAACAAGACTCTTCCCGCTGATACTTTCCCCAAAACTGCCGTGAGATGAGCAAACATGCAGAAACTTGCAAGTTTAGGTACAACATTAACCTAACCCTAAATTTATTCTCAAATTATATTTTGTGTACCAGAAATTGGAAAAAATTATATTACAAATGTCCCCTAATGTGAGGTCTCAGTAGGTCAAGAGTAAAGGGGGTCAGTACCCAAACATGGGAAACTAGGGGTAAGATGTTAGAAAGTACTAATATGGTTCAATATTGGTTATATTCATACCCCCCACACACTTACACACATACATACATTCATACATACATACACACACACACATACATACATTCATACATACACACACTCACACACATACATACACACATAGATACACTTATACATACATACACATAGATACACACATACATACACATACACACATACGTACACACACATACATACATACACACAGACACACATACATATACACACAAATGCACACACATGTATGAAGACACACATATACATACATACATACACACACATACAAACACACACATTCGTACACACATACGTACACACACAAATACACATGAATAAACACATATATACACACACATGCATACATACATGCACGCACACATACATACATGCATGCATGCACACACATACACACACATGTATTTCATCTGCCTGTAGGACAGATAGCGGTTTTCCCACACAACACCTCTCACTTTCTCACATACCCTCCCCCTCAGTTCAGACCCACCGGGGCGAACTCCTGACATTAAGCAATGCGTTCGGGACAAGGCATCCGCATTGCCCTGTAGCTTCCCGGCTCTGTGCTCCACCATGAAACTGAAATTTTGGAGGGACAAGAACCACCTAGTGACCCTGGCATTCTTCTCCTTAGTTCTACTCATCCACGTGAGAGGAGAGTGGTCAGTTATGAGACGGAACTGTCGTCCCAGCAAGTAGTACCGTAGGGACTCTAATGCCCACTTTATCGCCAGACATTCCTTCTCTACGATACTGTAATTTTTTTCAGCTGGCGTGAGCTTCCTGCTCAGGTAAGTACTGGGGTGTTCCTCGCCATTCACCTCCTGAGACAGGACAGCTCCCAGTCCTACATCTGACGCATCCGTCTGCACAATAAACTCTCTCTTGAAGTTTGGCGCAATGAGGATGGGAGATCCACACAACGCAGACTTCAAGGCCTGAAAAGCACCTTCTGCTTGTTCATTCCACCGCACCATGACAGGCCTTTTACCCTTCAGCAGGTCTGTCAGGGGAGCGGACATGGTGGCAAAGTTTGGTATAAACCGTGTGTAGTACTCTACAATGCCCAGGAATGCCCTGACTTGCTTTGTGCTCACTGGTTGAGGCCAACCCTGTATAGCGTCAATCTTGTTGACCTGAGGTTTAATTATACCTCGACCGATCACATACCCCAAATAGTGTGTCTCCTCCATTCCCAGCGCACACTTCTTGGGGTTTGCAGTCAGGCCCGCTGCCCTTAGCGAGTTCACTACGGCCTGTACCTTGGCCAAGTGACTCGCCCAGTCTTGGCTGTAGATGATAATGTCATCTAGATAGGCGGAGGCGTATCTCCAATGTGGCTTTAACACTATGTCCATTAACCGTTGAAAGGTAGCGGGGGCCCCATGAAGCCCAAACGGTAATACAACATAGTGAAAAAGGCCCTCAGGGGTGATAAAGGCTGTCTTTTCCTTAGCCCTATCTGTCAGGGGTACCTGCCAATATCCTTTAGTTAGATCCAAGGTGGTGAAGTACCGAGCACCCCCTAGTCTCTCAATAAGCTCGTCCACCCGGGGCATGGGATAGGCATCAAACTTAGACACCTCATTCAATTTTCTAAAATCGTTGCAAAATCGCAACGTCCCATCCGGTTTGGGAATTAGAACAATTGGACTGGCCCACTCACTTTTGGACTCCTCAATAACCCCTAGCTTCAGCATCTTCTGAACTTCTTCTGATATGGCTTGTCTACGAGCTTCGGGGACTCGGTACGGCCTTAATCTTACCCTTACCCCTGGCTCAGTGACAATATCATGTTTAATTACAGATGTGTAGCCAGGCAACTCTGAGAACACATCTGTATTTCTTGCTACAAACTCTCGAGCCTCTCGCTGTTGCTCTTTGGTAAGGGTATCGGCTATTCGCACTTCTGCCTCCGGCACAGGCTTATCTGCAGCCTGTGAGGGTAGCGCAGGAGGTGGACTGGCCAGGACCATCTCTGTATGCAGACTCTCTGTCTTTCCAGGCCTTCAACAGATTTACATGATAATTCTGCTCGGGTTTTCTCCGTCCGGGCTGACGTATCCTGTAGTTCACCTCTCCTATTTTATCTATAACCTCATACGGTCCTTGCCATTTAGCGAGAAACTTACTTTCTACAGTGGGGACTAGCACCAACACACGATCACCGGGACTAAAGCTCCTTACTTTTGCTGACCTGTTATAAACCCGGCTTTGAGTTCTTTGTGCCTCCTCCATATGCTCTTTGACAATGGGCATGACGGCTGCCACCCTGTCCTGCATATCTGCGATATGGTCTATTACACTTTTGTGGGGGGTGGGCTCTTGTTCCCATGTCTCCTTGGCTATGTCCAGGAGACCCCTGGGATGTCTGCCATACACTAACTCAAACGGTGAGAACCCAGTAGAGGCTTGTGGGACCTCTCGGATGGCGAACATTAAATATGGCAATAGTACATCCCAGTCCTTCCCATCCTTGTTTACCACTTTTTTTAGCATACTCTTTAAAGTTTTGTTGAACCGTTCTACCAATCCATCCGTCTGAGGATGGTACACAGAGGTGCGTAACTGTTTAATATTAAAGAGCCGACATAGCTCCTTGGTGACTTTTGACATAAAAGGAGTCCCCTGATCTGTGAGGATCTCCTTGGGAAGTCCCACCCGACAGAACATGGCAAACAACTCTTTAGCAATTAGTTTCGCAGAGGTGTGCCGCAGTGGGATGGCCTCAGGATATCGGGTAGCATAGTCCATGACTACCAGGATATGCTGATGCCCCCGAGCAGATTTAACTAAAGGACCGACCAAATCCATGGCGACCCTTTCAAAGGGTACCTCAATAATGGGCAGAGGTACCAACGGACTTCGAAAGTGTACCATGGGAGCATGCAATTGACAATCAGGGCAAGTTTCACAATACCTTTTTACCCTATCATATACTCCTGGCCAGTAAAAACGCTGCAGGATGCGTTCCAGAGTTTTTGTGGTACCTAGGTGCCCTCCCATCACATGCTTATGTGCAAGGTCTAACACCATCTGACGATATGGCTGAGGCACCATTAACTGCTCCCGGGTTTCACCGTGGACCTTATCAATGCGGTACAACAACTCCTGATTTACCACCACACGAGGGAACAACTTATCCGCACCTGGGTGCTGAGGTACGCCATTAATTTCTACCACATTTTCTCTGGCGCGGACCAGAGTGGGGTCCTGGAGTTGGGCAGTACCAAAGTTGTCACGGGATACCTCCAAATCAGACAACTGCGGTCCTGTCACTACCTCCTCAGTTTCGCCTGCCATAACATCTAGGGGAAACATTACACTTCCATCTTCTGTGGCGGTCACCCCTATGGCAGGAACTCCAGAGTCTGGGTCATCAGGCTCGGCTTCAGAGATCTGACCAGACAACACAGGAGAACAACCCCCCAACTCTTGGTTTCCCCGCCATAGAGTCCAGAACATGGGGAAGTCCCGTCCCAAGATAAGGTCATGGGGCAAGTTCTTGACAACCGCTGCCTCATGTAGTGTCTCTCCACAAGAGGTCTGGAAGTTAATAACTGTGGTGGGGTAGTCCTTTACGTCCCCATGGATGCACAGGACTCCAATTGTGCGCCCTGTGACTGCCTTGGGGTCTGTGAGGGACCCATTAATCAAGGTCACCCGACTGCCTGAGTCCAGCAGGGCCAACGCTGAATGCCCTGCCACAGTCACCCGGCACAGGTGGCGCTCATCAGCAGAGTCGGGGCTAGTAGCTGTGTAGACAGGGGCAGCATATAGAGAAACCCTTCTGGCGGAACTGCAGTCCATGGGCTCTGAGGAATTGGGGCAATGGGCTGCAATATGACCTGGCTCATGGCAGGTCCAACAGGTGGGAGCCTCCCCCCTCCTCCTCCCCTGGGGTACTTCCCGGACATTGGGCGTTGTCCTGCCCCGGGAATTTGTGGGTGACAAGACCTTCCGTGCCTTAAGGCCTGTCTTGGTATAAGGGGCTTTCTTTGTTAGGGCCTGAGTGGCACAAAACCTCTCCACCAACCCCATCAGCGCATCGGCATCAGACGGGTCCCCGTGTCCCACCCATTGTTGGATCTCACCCGGCAAGGCCCTCAGGAAACGGTCCAAAACAACCTTCTCGACCATCTGGGCTGGGGTTGATGTCTCCGGCTGAAGCCACTTGCGGACCAAGTGAACAAGTTGGTGCATCTGCCCCCTCGGTGGTAGCGCCTCCTGGTATCTCCAGCTATTCACTCTTTGAGCGCGTAGATGCTGATCCACTCCTAGTCGGGCCAAGATCTCTGCCTTTACCTTGGAGTAGTCCCGGGCATACTCCTCGCTCAGGTCGTAGTATGCCTGCTGGGGATCAGCGACGAGGAAGGGGGCCAACACCTCTGCCCAGTGTTGCTGTGGCAACCTCTCTCGGGTGGCCACCCTCTCAAAGCCTGTCAGATAGGCCTCCACATCATCCTCGGCGGTCATCTTGGTCATAGCTTTGCGGACCTCTTTCCTGGCGTCCTTCACCGTCATTGCTGGGACAGTCCTTTGCTGAGCAGCGGTCAGGGCTGTTATCTGCTGGAGCAGCAATCTGTTTGTCTCTTGCTGCTGCACGTTGGACTGGACAAGCTGCTTGATTAACTCCTCCATGGCTGTGGCTTGCAGCTTCAGTGCTGTCAACTTCCAGGACATGCACTAGTGTATACTTCACTGCACTTTGCCCGCTCCAATCCACCATATGTGGGGAATTGCTCTGGTAGTTGACAGGTAGCAGTGCAGGAAGCAGTGACACACGCAGGTTTAAAAGTCCAACTTAAGTGTTTATTCACACTTGCAAAACAGAACACAAATTCAACCTTGGCTTAGGCACATGCAAAAACATTATAAAAGTAATTCCTGCCCGGCTAGGCGCTGTCTAATACATTTGGAGGACCCTAGCTATCCGGGTACCAGGCTGCCTGGCACACGCTCTTGGCCAGCAGTAAGACAGGAGACCCTCAGTTACCTTTGCTGTGAGAATGCAATCTCCCTTTCAGCTCTCTAGGTAGTGCTTCTCCTACTGCTTCTGGCCTGCAGACTAAATCAGACCCTAACGAGGCCTGTGACCTGCACCTGTGGGCTATACAAAAGCCCAGGACTGAAGCCCGGGTGGAGTAGGAGTCCCACTACCAGCCTACCCCTACTCCATAATAAGCAGGCCCAGTACGGACATTACAAATGTGTCTGTGTTAGCTAGGCCAACATGGACCAAACAGACTACTCCTGCTTATCATGTCTGCATTAACCCTTGGGTTACTGCAGACAAACCCAGGGCTTTTACCACCAGCATTTCATCTGCCTGTAGGACAGATAGCGGTTTTCCCACACAACACCTCTCACTTTCTCACAATATATATATATATATAGCCTCATATTAATAAACACATAATTAAATAAAAAGTTAAATGAATTTAATTTAAAATTAAATTAAATCAAATTTAAGATTACCCCCCCCCCTACCGATAAAAAAACGGTAACATAACCTCTCCTTGGCTCAGCCATCCCTGATTATTACTAGTAACACAAGATACTGAAAACATAATGGGAAAATATTATAACCCTCAACCTTGATCCAAACCTCCTATTTTATTTGAAATATGGAATGGTTTTCATGACTCTGGTAATATATTGGGGCTCATTTACTAAGGGTCCAAAAGCCGCACTTTCGCCAGATTTACGCCGAATTGCCCCGGATTTTTGGCGCACGCAATCGGATTGTGGCGCCGGCTTTTACGCAACAGAAATGGGGGGGCATGGCCGTCGGACAACCCGACGGATTCGGAAAACGTCGGAATTTAAAAAAAAGATTTGTGTCGCAAGATCAGCACTTACATGCACCGGGAAGAAGAAGGTGAACTTCGGCGGACCTTGGCGCAGCAGCGACACCTGCTTTGTGAATCCCTGCAGACCCGAATCCTCGGGATCGCGACTGAATCGGGAAAGTAAATGTGCCCCATTATCTCTAAAGTTATAACCTCTATAGCTTGACACTTCCACACAAAAGGCAGGATATCCTATTCATCTCTTCAAAATGTCCATTCATGATATCATCAAAAGGTTTCCGAGGAGGGCGATTTGATTAACCAGGAGAATATCGACTAAATACTTTGTATCACCCAATAACATCAGAGATAATTTCATATCCAAAGAAATATTTGGTTTTAAGCAAATCAGTCTCGACGTCTGTCCATTATATATGTAGTTTGGTGCACCTCCATGCTAAATGTGTCACCACCATGCAATCTGCACTTCGGGCAAGCGGATGAGCTTAGCCGCCCTATTTTATGTAGAAGTTCTGGCCATCATATAGAAATCTACCATCCAAATAAATTATGGATAAACCATGGACATTACTCATAGACCTGGCATTGTGACTTTGATAATCTTCTTATATTTGTTGGTCATGGTCTCCTTCCTTCTAAAGCCAACTTTTAAAATATGTAATGGAGCCCGATGGGCTTTGGTTGGTGTTTTCAGAGCCTTTTAGTCTGACAAACTGTTACAATAAGCAGAAGATGTCTCCCCTGTCCTGCTCATTGTAACAACCAGTGAAAAGACAACAATTGGGCATGTGAAATACCTCCAAGAGTCAGGGCAAGAGCAGGATAAGTCAGAGCCCCTAATGGGGTTACAATTCCAAGAACCTTGTGTGCAGCATTAGATACTATAGAAGAAAGAAAGTCATCCTTCTGGTTGTGGAAACATACCAGGACTGAAATTATGAAGTGTCCTACACAATGCTGCATTTAAATATGGGATTATTTGGGAATTGCCAACACCCATTAATACAGTAATAATCTGTATCTGCAATCAATATAGTGTTAAATAAGTTTCCCATGTGACTTTACTGCCATAATAACAAACCCTGAATATTCATTGACTGATTCTGTATTCCTGATACTTACATTTTTGCTGCCTGCAGAATCTCTGTGATTCTTTGTTAACATGTGATGAATAGGAGTAGCTGCAGCAGGAGATTATGAATCATCCTGCTCCCTCCCTCTCTTCCTGTCTTTGTCAGTAAGGACAGACAATGAAGAGAGAGACACAGTGGGAGACGCCATGAGAACAGGCTGGAGCAGGGAGAGTGAGTAAGCTGTGTATATATACAGAGGACAGCAGGGTGAGAACACGGAAAGCCTGAAGCTCTCAAAGGAGGCAAAGACACATATACATGCAGAGACGTTTCTAATGGAAGAGGTGATTGAAAAGTGGCCAACCCCCTTAAGGTACCTTAAAGTATGTGTTCATTTAAAGTAAAAGCCAGATTGTGTGCAATGTACACCTTAACCATAGAAAACTATAATCATGACATATTGAGGGAGTCTATCTGGCTGGCGGTCTTCTTTTATTTTAATTTGTGTTTATACCTTATTTAGATGATGTTTACACCTATTATTATACTTCCAATGCATTCATCAGGTTTCCATCAGTAGCCTATAAAATGGAATTTATAAATAATTGGAAATGGGCTTTAGTATAAAGTCAAAATGTGTCACTACCTTCTTCCTCTTCTCCAAAGCCTCTTCTTCTTTTGCAGTTAAGTTCTGTTAACATCTGCATCAGAGGCTCCAATAGAAGCTTCTGTCTCAAAAAACCTCCCAAGGAGAGGTTCAACATGCAATTTTTTTTTTTTTTTTTTTTTACCATCGAAACGAGATATATGGTTAAGGAATCCAACAGACCCCATTATAAGTTACTTGAGTCCATCGAATACCATTGGTGTACTTTGTTTGGCTGGTCTAGCCATGGTGCTCAACAGGGACCACAATGTAGAGACCAATGCAGTGGCTCAGTTATCTGCCATACAAGACTTGAGTTTTTGATTCAACAACATGCTCCATGGTCTTTCTTTATCTCTTGTACTCTTCCAGTGTAGCTATAGGAAATTAGATTGGCGATGGCTTCCGACACTGGCTTGAGCAAATGATCATCCCAAAAACAGAAAGTAGGGGGGGGGGGGACTATCGTATTGGGATTTGCACATTTTTGACAGGTATTTAACATGGGTTTGCGCTGGGATTGTGTAGCACGCTTTCGGACTGTGTCGCAGCTGCACTGGCTTTTATGCAACAGAAATCGGGGGGCGGGCTGTCGGACTGATTCGGACTGAGCGGGGGATTTAAGATTGCACTTTCATCTGAAACAAGAAGGTGAACTCCGGGGACCTGAGCTGGGAAGCGACACATGCAGGATATCGGGCGCACAATCATAGTAAATCGCAGCGCAATGTATTATCGTCGGACAATGCACTTTCTCTGAGCTACAGCGGACGGGTAATTAAATGTGCCCCAATGAGTGGCCTCCATGGACCAGAGGACAACACTGAAAATGAGGTCACTAGGGTTTTTCTTATTCCTTGAAACTTTTCAAGTGTTTTCCAGTATGACACTCGCATCATCTGATTGGTTTCCCTGCCTTTGCACTCTAGGGTTGGGCTACAACTTCTACTTCTTTAGTCCCAACAGCCAGGACCAATAGTCCATGTATAAAACTGAAAAAAAAACAGGTCCAATAAACAGTGTAACAAGGGTTTATAAGATCATCGTGGTAACATGATCAATTTGTTTCTGTGGTTGAGAAGTAAGAGGTCTTCTTACGGAGAGTGTCAATTAAGGCCGACCCTAGTCAAAATCCTCTCACTAAACTAGTTCCCTACACTGTACTGCAGAGACCGAACCAGGTGGAAACAGCTCTGTCTACAGTTGGGAATCTGTTACTTCTAGAGTAGATATACTGGTTGGTTTTAATCCCTCATCATGACATGATGGTTTGCTTGATGTCAATGGAGCTGCCTTACTTATTTGAATATTTTCCCAATTTTTTTCTGGCACCGCATGCCCTTACTCCAGTCATGAGTCATGAAATGCATTGACTAGCCTGTCCATGTCATAGCAATGTTGGATGTTATCATTATGATCTAATAAAGTTGTACATTGTTTATCGGAGCTGGACCTGGATTTTTTCATAGTGTGACTTACCCCTGCAAGCGCAGTGGCCAATGCTCCGAGTGTTCAAGAGGCAGAGGTAAGGTGAGAGGGAATGAACCCCTTTTGTTGTCCATGTATAACACTGCAGAATATATTTAAAACAAAAAAACAAAAACAGTCGGCACTTCTTCAGTGTGATCCATTCATTTTGAAAATTTAAAGTAAAGTCCTTGAAAACCAAGATAACATATTAGCACACATATTAGTTAGGCCTATGCATCTATGATTGGTTGTAGGATCAGAAACTTGTCTGATGTTGGTGGTGACTCGCTGCTAATATTTTATGTTGGTTTTTAGGGATTTTACTTTAATTTTTCAAAATAAAATGCACTGTTTTATTTCTTTGCTATATGGAGCCTTCCAAGGCCGTGCACTCCTACAAGTGAGCTGAGCTTCATTTATATATAATGGGGCTCATTTACTCGATTCTGTTGGGTTTCCTGAATATTTCCTTTTTGTGCCGAATTGCCCCAGATTTTTGGCGCACGTGATTGGATTGTGGCGGATCGGCGCCGGCTTGCATATGACAGAAATCGAGGGGCGGCCCATCGGACAACCTGACGGATTCGGACAAACTGCGGAATTTAAAACGAAATTGTGTCGCAAGATCAAACACTTACATGCACCAGGAAGAAGAAGGTGAACTCCGGCGGATCTCAATGGGGAAGTGACACATGCAGGAAATTGGATGCACAACCTTACTGAATCGTGGCAGTCCCGAATCCTCATCAGACAACGCACCGTGGGATCGCAACAGGACCAGGTAAGTAAATCTGCCCCAATATATTTGGGTCTGCCGGGAATCACTAAGGTCGTGCACCCGATATCCAGCAGGTGTCGATGCTGCGCTGAGGACCGCCGGAGTTCACCTTCTTCATCCCGGTGCATGTAAGTGTGTGATCTTGCGACACAAATTCTTTTTTAAATTCCGCCTTTTTTTTCCGAATCCGTCGGGTTGTCCGATGGCCCCGCTCCTGTGAAAACCAGCGCCGATGCAACACAATCCGATCGCGTGCGGCGTTCGGACTCTTAGTAAATGAGCCCCATTATTTTTTTTCTCTAGGTTTCATTATAAGAAAATTTGGTGGAAAAATATAGTCTGTTTTTTTATATTCTCATGAACAGAACTTTTTTTTGCATTGAACTTTGCTATTTGCGGTTCCACCACCCGATTGTGACACCATTCATTATGCAAGTCCATGTTGTTCTCACCTATGTTTTATGGATGTCAACTCCTGTGTGATTTTTTTCCCCCAGAATCTTATTAAAAAATAATCAGCGCTGACATGTATTGTAAAGGTTATTCTTAGAATAATCAGGTCTTTACATGCTGGTGGCCACCCGAAGTGTAGGAACAAATCTCTGCATAATTCCGCAGATACGAATAACTCACGAAAATCCATAGACTGAATTAAATTCCTATTTATTTATGCATGAATTGATTTCTATGGCATTCACAGCCCGGCTAATAATGGGACACTACATTAGTAAAGCCTCCGCATGAAATGAGCATGTTACATTACACTAATGGAAAAATCTGGATAACCAGATTGATAGACATGTGGATATTAAGATGGATGGATGATAGCAGCAACATCCCCTTTATATATGTTCCTAAACAGCCACCAGACTGTGAATGAGGTCATCTGCCGAATAGGGGTGTAAATGAAAGAGGTGCAGAGAGTTGCAGAAAATGTTCCCATGTGTAGAGATCATGGATGAGTGGACCAGCTTGAGTTTGGGTTTGGCTGAACCCAAACCTGAAAGTTAGGTCTGTGTTCCAGTCAGATCGGCACTAGCACACTCACCCCCGCAGGTGTTACGGGGTGGGCACAGATTGTGGTTGGACACCGATTGTGGGTGCATAAATGCCATTGACCTGCCAAGACCACCAATTTTATGAGGATCGGCGCTCTACACAATGTCATCATGGAGCGACAGCATTGAGATGACGGTATGACTTAACACCCAGGGTTACCAGCAGGAAGGGTAGAGCCAAACACTGAACCCAAACTTCTGAGCATTTCTGAGCGGTTCAGGTCTGCTCATCAGCGGTTCAGGTCTGGTATAAGTGATGAGTTATAATTAGAAGGTCTGATAGAGATATTGGATTAGGTTCCAGAGACTGCTCATTACACCTTCATATTACATTTTGCTGATGATAATTTATTGTGAAGCCAATATTAAAGTAAAAAAAAAAACCCTTTGAACATTATGAACAGTCTCCTGTGCTTTCATTCCTGTGGTACCAGAAACAGAAGTTCCACTGACGTTCTCTACTCGATGGAGACCTCAGACCTCAAGACTGCCTAGCGTTCCTGTACCTTGACCTTGGCTGCCACCATGGACAAATCTCACCTGTGGAACAACCTGGAGGCAACAAGCCGCAGCAAGACCAACCTGCTTTGTGGCAGGCTCTGGTGAAGACCGGGTGCCACTTAGATTCCAGGCCCAGGTGTCAGCTTGTGTCATCGTCCACGGTGGTCCAGAGGATTTACTACCCCAGAGATGCTCAGAGATGCTCTTCTGACTACCTTGGTTGTAACAGGGGGTGATTTGAGTCACTGTTGCCTTTCTATCAGCTCGAACCAGTCTGCCCATTCTCCTCTGACCTCTGGCATCAACAAGGCATTTCCGCCCACAGAACTGCCGCTCACTGGATGTTTTTTCTTTCTCGGACCATTCTCTGTAAACCCTAGAGATGATTGTGCGTGAAAATCCCAGTAGATCAGCAGTTTCTGAAATACTCAGACCAGCCCTTCTGGCACCAACAACCATGCCACGTTCAAAGGCCACAAATCACCTTTCTTCCCCATACTGATGCTCGGGAGAACTGCAGGAGATTGTCTTGACCATGTCTACATGCCTAAATGCACTGCCGCCATGTGATTGGCTGATTAGAAATTAAGTGTTAACGAGCAGTTGGACAGGTGTACCTAATAAAGTGGCCGGCGAGTGTATGTATATATTAATGTGCTTATTTACTGCTGATATATATAATTATGCTGCAGTATACACATTTTTGGTGTATATTTATAAGTGCAGGATGTTATTATGTGCTGTTTATTCATTGCTAGTAAATATTTCTATCTGTGGCCCAGTCATTGGTATCTATGTGTTTCTGGAATATATTTAGGTGTTTGCTACATTAATTGCAGGTATATATTTATATGGTAATATTTGTGGTATTTACATTTCATGTAATATATATATTTACATGTGTAGTATTTTCACTGGAGGGACATATAATTCTATTTTGTGCTATATTTACTGATAGTAGACCTTATTGGAGAATCCGATAGCAGTTGACTTCTTAGATTTCTTTCTTCTGATTTTTGATAGGGAGAGGGAGCCATTTCATATATCCCCTTGTGATTGACCCTGATTCTAATGCTTTTTATTTACAATTTTAGGTGGTACAATCTTGCTTGTCTGCCTGTGGCACCAAAATACCTCATCCTGGTCATAGATGGGAGGTACTTTACTGATATATACAGAAAAGAATTAATAGTACAGGCAGTCCCCGGGTTACATACAAGATAGGGTCTGGAGGTTTGTTCTTAAGTTGAATTTGTATGTAAGTCGAAACTGTATATTTTATAATGGAAGTTTTAGACAATTTTTTTTCTTTTGCCCCAGTGACAATTGGAGTTTCAAAATTTTTGGTGTAATTGGACCAAGAATTATCAATAAAGCTTCATTACAGACACCTTACAGCTGATCATTGCAGTCTGGGACTATAGTAAAGCATCCAGAGAGCTTCACCAGAGGTCACAGTGGGCAGAGGGGTCCGTCTGTAACTATGGGTTGTCTGTAAGTCGGGTGTCCTTAAGTAGGGGACCGCCTGTACTGTGCTGTGAACATACAAACAGAATAGTAGTACTAGTAGTATGCAGTGGCCATATATGCAGGATAGAAGTAGTAGTACTATGCTGTACCCATATATACAGGATAGGAGTAGTAGTACTAGTAGTATGCAGTGGCCATATATGCAGGATAGGAGTAGTAGTACTGTGCTGTGCCCATTTATACAGGATAGGAGAAGTAGTACTGTGCTGTGCTCATATATACAGGATAGGAGTAGTAGTACTGTGCTGTGCCCATATATACAGGATAGGTGTAGTAGTACTGTGCGGTGCCCATTTATACAGGATAGGAGTAGTAGTACTGTGCTGTGCTCATACATACAGGATAGGAGTAGTAATACTGTGCTGTGCTCATATATACAAGATAGGAGTAGTAGTACTGTGCTGTGCCCATATATACAGGATAGGAGCATACACCATGTGGTATTAATATCCAATAAGCGTCACACCATGTAGTAAAAAAATGCTATACAGCATATGCATGTAGTATAAACTGCCATAACAGCATACCAACATGTAGTATAAAATACATTACAGCGACAGCCATGTAGTATATAAAATGCGTACAGCGTGTGACATGTAGATTAAAAGTGCATACAAGATACGCATGTACGATTAAAATGCAAACAGCATTCACACCGGTTAATGCTAGATCAATGGTAAAAATGCATACGTGCCATAGCAAAATACGAGTCCACCATGTAGTTAAAATAATCATACAGCGTACCGCCCATAGCATAAAATAGTATGATACGCATAGAAATGTACATCGTTATGTAGTATAAAGATACGAGTACGTAGATAAATGCTACAGTCCTACTCGTGCTGCACATGCCTTCGTTATAAAATGAATGTACGCGTAGCCGCCATGATAGATAATCAGGAATACTAGAGTACCGTCATGTAGAGTTAAAAATCAGCTTACCATGTAGTAGTAGACCGATGCATAGCTACAATGTTTATAAAATGCATACAGCATCGCAGCCATGTAGTACAAATAAACCTGAAAAGACACCATACAGCATTTGCATCGCATGATATAGTAAATTATCCTAAACAGTGCCGCATGACAGACTGATTATAAATACAGTATATGCACACCACATATATTATTTTTTAATATAAATAAATACACTACATATGCAAAGATAAAATAACTTTACCTTTCTTTTATGGTCTTGGTAATTTCGGGCCCGTATCCTCTGCTTAGTGGCGGGTCTGGTCACAGGTAGCCAGGGGGAGCAGGGGATGGGGGTCTGGCCAGGTACGTGGGTGCGGGGGAGGCAGGAAGCACGGCCTGCCGAGGGAGGGGAGGCATGTGATGTCTGGCGAGCTTGGCCGCACCAATGATGAAGCGGAAAGCATGCCGCTGAGGCGGAGGATCTCAACCGACTTATTGCGGTCCGCCCCTTGCATCCAAGGTGGAAGAAAGAAATACTAAACTGCTCTGACTGGGGGGCAACTGTGACAGTATGGTACATTGGTGACAGGTAGAGGGTGCGCCGCAGGTTGGCACCACACAATATATGTTCACACTGTCCAAACGATAAAAACATAAAGGGACATCCAAGTTAGGTAATTTTAGCAGTCTGGGCGTTCCTGATATGGAAAAAAACATTTTTATCTTACATATAACAGTATGGATCAGTCTATTATCTATTTCAAAGCTATGAATCAGTAAGGAGGGTACTAGATGAGGGTCAAAGTTTACCAAAAAACGGACCGCCACTCTCCATGGATCCTGAAAGAATCTGAACAGGAGAAACTTAGAAGATGTCGGAGATTCTTATATTTGACATTTTGCATTTAAACACTTAGACATGATCCCTTTAAAAAACCGAGGGCGTAATCTAAACGTTTGCAGTGTGTCGCACATTAAGATGGTATCGTGTGTTTCCCGAGCCAAACATTCCCGGCCGGCTCTAGCGGGATCATTCATTGAGCCGGATTCACCTCTCGCATCGATCTTATCTGGATTTGCATTAGTCGTTTCAAGAAAAGAAAACAGATTTATTCAACAAACTTCTTGTGATCGGAGCCTGAAGTCTTCACTGCTCTCATCTGGGCTGACAGAAGAAAACATTTCCTAATCGGGAGAACTTGTCAAAAGGAACAATCGGAGAGATTGTGTAACGCAATATCGGAGCTAATGTCAAATAAATGCAAATACAGATCCAAATACACATCCATTACTCTAACATGAAGGATTTTGGGCAAGGGATTTAGGGATTGTAGGGTTGTGGCGCATGTATGTATGTGAGAAAGGAGAGTGTTGTGTGGGAAATACCCTATCTGTCCTACAGGCAGATGAATGGATGTGTAAACAGCCCTGTTTTCTGCAAGTAACCAAGGGTTAATGCAGACATGATAAGCAGGAAACAAGGAATAGTTGTTTTTCTGTGTGGACGAGCTAACAACAGACAAATCGGTAGTCCGTACTGGGCCTGAATGATTAGGGAGTAGGGGTAGCTGGGTAGGGGGACTCCTACTCCACCGGGCTCGGTAATGGCTTTTGTATAGCACACAGGTGCAGGGTCTAAGGGCCTCGTTAGGGTCTGATTTCGGTCTGCAGGCCAGAGCAGTAGGAGAGGCCCGACCTGAGAGGGGGGGGCTGAAAGCGAGATTGCATTAACAGCAAAGGTAACTGAGGGTCTCCTGTCTTGCTGCTGCAAAGAGCGTGTGCCAGGCGCCTGGTACCGGATAGTAGGGTCCTAAAGTATTGACAGCGCCTAGCGGGCCGAATTATTTTATAATGTTTTTGCATGTGCTAAGCAAGCTGAATTGTGTCTGTTTTGCCAGTGTGGAATACACACTTAAGTTGGACTTTTAACCCTGGGTGTCACTGTTCATGACACTGCGACCTGTTCAAACTACCAGAGCAATTCCCCACATAATGGTGGATGGAGCGGGCAAAGTGAGTGAAGGATAAACTAGTGCAGTCCTGGAAGTTGAAAGCACGAAGCTGCAAGCCACAGACATGGAGGAGTTAATCAAGCAGCTTGTCAGTCCAACGTGCAGCAGCTAACAGACAACAGATTGCTGATCCAGCAGATAGAAGCCAATGACCGCTGATCAGCAAGGACCTGTCCAGCAATGCCGGTGAAGGATCCAGGAAAGAGGTCCGGCAAGAACATATGACCCCCCCAAGATGACCGCAGAGATGATGTGGAGGCCTATTGACAGGGGGTGCTTTGAGAGGTTGGCACCCGTAGAGAGGGTTGCCACGCAACATGGGCAGAGGTGTTGGCCCCCTTCCTCGTCGCTGATCCCAGCAGGCATACTACGGACATGAGCGAGGTAGGAATGCCAGGGCCTATCCAAGGTAAAGCCCAGCGTCTTGGCCCGAATAGGAGTGGATAGGCATTTCCGCTCAAAGATGCAAGCTGAGATACAGGAGGCCGTTACCAAGAGGGGGCAAATATGCAACATTCTTGTTCAATTGGTCAGAAAAGTGGCTTCAGCCGGAGACATCCACCAAGCCCAGTGGTTGAGAAGGTTGTTTTGGACGTTTCTGAGGGCCTTGACGGGTGAGATCCAACAATGGGTGGACACGGGGACCGTCTGATGCCGAGGAGCTGGTGGGTGGTGGAGAGGTTTTATGCCACTCAGGCCCTAACAAAGAAAGCCCCCTTATACCCAGGGGGCCCTAAGGCACGGAAGGTCGTTGTCACCCACAAATTCCGGGGCAAGGACAACTACCAATGTCCGGGACGGTATCACCCAGGGGAGGAGGACGGGAGGGAGGCTACCAC
Organism: Engystomops pustulosus; assembly: GCA_019512145.1. NCBI lineage: Eukaryota > Metazoa > Chordata > Amphibia > Anura > Leptodactylidae > Engystomops > Engystomops pustulosus. Next base: position 9,127,291 of record CM033649.1, read on the forward strand.
CTGTGGACCGCCATGAGCCAGGTATATTGAGCCATTGCCCCAATCCTCAGAGCCCATGGATGCAGTTCCGCCAGAAGGGTTCTCTCATAGGCTGCCCCTGTCTACACAGACTACTAGACCAGACCTGTGATGGCGCAAACTGTGCGGGTGACTGTTGGCAGGGCATCCAGGTTGGCCCTGCTGGACTCTGGCAGGAGGGTGACCTTGATTAATGGGTCCTCACAGACCCAGGCGGTTCACAGGGAGAACAATTTGGAGTCCGTGATCCATGGGGAAGTAAAGGACTTACCCCACCACGTTATTAATTTCCAGACCTCTTGGGAAGAGACACTACATGAGGCAAGCGGTGTTCAAGAACTTGCCCATGGACCTTATCTTGGGAACGGGGACTTCCAAGTTTGGACTTATGGGGGTGGGGCAACCAAGAGTTGGGGGGGTGTTCTCGTGTTGTCTGGTAGATCCGAAGCGAGCCTGATGAACCAGGACATGGAGTTCTGCCGGTAGGGGGACACGCCACAAAGATGGAAGTGTAATGTTTCCCATAGATGTTATGCAGGCGAAACTGAGGGAGGGTTGACAGGACCCGCAGGTGTATTTGGAGGGATCCCGTGACCGACAATTGGTATGCCCCAACTCCAGGACACCACTAGGCGCGCCCAGAGAAATGTGGTAGAAATTAATGGCGTACCTCAGCACCCAGGTGCGGATAAGTTGTTCCTCGTTTGTGGCGGTAACTCAGGAGTTTATTGTACCGCATTGATAAGGTCCACGGTGAAACCGGGAGCAGTTAATGGTACCATAGCATACGTTGCAGATGTGGTAGACCTGCACATAAGCATGTGATGGGAGGGCACTAGGTACCACAAAAACTCTGGAACGCATTTGCAGCGTTTTTAATGGACAGGAGCTATGATAGGGTAAAAAGGTATGTGAAACTTGCCCTGATTGTTCAATTGCATGCTACCATGGTAAACTTTCGAAGTACGTTGGTACCTATGCCCATTTTGAGGTACCCTTTGAAAGGGTCGCCATGGATTGGTCGGTCCCTTTAGTTAAAATCTGCTCGGGGGCATCAGCATATCTGGTAGTCATGGACTATGCTACCGAATCCTGAGGCCTCCCACTGCGGCACACTCTGCGAAATAATGACAAAGAGTGGTTTGCATGTCTCTGTTCGGGTGGGACTTCCAAGGAGATCCTCACAGATCAGGGGACTCATTTTATGTCAAAGTCACCAAGGGCTAGTCGCTTCTTGTAATATTAAAACAGTTTAGCAACCTCTGTGTACATCCTCAGCGGATGGATTGTATAGAAAGGTTCAACAAAATTAAAGAGTATGCTAAAAAAAGTGGTAAACAGGATGGGAAGGATGGGATGTACTATTGCCATATTAATGTTCGCCTCCGAAAAAGGGGGGGAGTCCCACAAGCCTCGACTGGGGTTTCTCACCTTTGATTAGTGTATGGCACAGAAATCCCAGGGTTCATGGCATGCCAGGAGCTGGGAACCAAGAGCCACCACCCCCCACAAAAGTGTATATAGACCATATCGCAGATATGGAGGACCGGGTGGCAGCCGTTCATGAACCTTGTCATAAGAGCAATATGGAGGAGGCACAAAGAACTCAAAGCCGGGTTAGAACAGGTCAGCACAAAGTAAGGAGCTTTAGTCCCGGTGATCGTGTGTGTTGCTAGTCCCCACTGTAGAAAGTAAGTTTTCGCGCTAAATGGCAAGGACCGTAATGAGGTCCTGAGAAAATAGGAGAGGTGGAACTACAGGAACGTCAGCCGGCCGGAGTAAGAGGAAAGGAAAACCCGAGCAGACTTATCATGTAATCTGTTGAGGCCTGGAAAGACAGAGAGAGTCTCATACAGAGATGGTTCCTGGCCAGTCCACTCCTGCGTACCCTCACCGGCTGCAGATAAGCCCAGTGCCGAGGCAGAACTGCGAATAGCCGATACCCGTACCAAAGAGGCAACAGCGAGAGGCTCGAGAGTTTGTCGGCAAGAAATATAGATGTGTTTCGAGTTGCCTGTACCATACTGTAAGGAAACATGATATTGCCATGAGCCGGGTAAGGGTAAGATTAAGGCCGGACCAGAGTCCCTGAAGCTCGTAGCCAAGCCATATCAGAAGAGGACAGAAGATGCTGAAGCATACGGTTATTGTAGGAGTCCAAAACTGAGGGGCCAGTGACAAATTGTGTATTCCCAAACGGTGGGGACGTTGCGATTTGCACGATTTAGAACATTGAATGAGCGTTGTCTAAGTTTGAGCCTATCCCATGCCCGGGTGGACGAGCTTATGAGGAGATAGGGGTGCTCGGTACTTAACCACCATGGATCTAACTTAAAGGATTTGGCAGGTACCCTGGACAGGGAGGGCTAAAGAAATAGCAGAACTTTATCACCCCTGAGGGCCTTTTTCACTAGTTGTATTACCGTTTGGCTTCATGGGGCCCAGCTACTTTTCAAACGTGTTAATGGAAATAGTGTATAAAGCCACATAGGAGAACGCCTCCCCTATCTAAGATGACATTATCATCTAAAGCCAAAGACTGGGCCGAGTCAATTGGCCAAGGTGAAGGCCGTAGGGAACTCTCTAAGGACAGGGGCAGACTGCAACCCCAAAAATGTGCGCTAGGAATGGAGGAAACGCATTCTATTTAGGTTATGGAATCGGGTCGGAGGGTATATTAAACTCAGGCAACAAGATTGACGCCTATAAGGGTTGGCCCTCAACAGTGAGCACAAACCAAGTCAGGGCATTCCTGGGCATTGTAGGGTATACTACAGCCGGTTTATATATATACCAACTTGCCCCCATGTCCGACTCATGGACAGACATGCTGAAGGGTTAAAAGGCTGAATGGTGGGGGAATGAAACAGCGAAGGTGATTTTAAGGCATTGGAAGTCTGCGTGGTGTGGATCTCATTCTCATGCGTCCAAAAAATAAAAAAACTCAAGAAAGAGGTTATTGGGCAGACGGTTGCGGTCAGATGTAGGGCTGGGAGCTGTCGTCTCAGGAGGTGAATGGCGAGGAACACCCCAGTACTTTACCTGCGCAGGAAGCTCACGCCAGCTGAAAAAAAATTACAGTATCGAGAGGGGGGGGGGAAGGAATGTCTGGCGATAAGTGGGAATCAGTAGTCGCTAAGGTAATACTTTGTGGACGACAGTTCCGTCTCATAACTGACCACTCTCCTCTCATCGGGATGAGCGAAAAACTAAGGCGAAGAATGCCAGGGTCACTAGGTGGTTTCTTGTCCTCAAAAAATTTCAGTTTCATGGGGGAGCACAGAGCGGAAGCTACCGGGCAATGCGGTGCCTTGTCCCGAACGCATTGCTTAATGTCAGGAGTTCGCCCCGGTGGGTCGAATGAGGGGGAGGGTTATGTGAGAAAGTGAGAGGGGTGTGTGGGAGGAAAACGCTAGCTGTCCACAGCAGAGATGAAATACATGTGGTAAAAGCCCTGGTTTGTCTGCAGTAACCCAAGGGTTAAGCAGCATGATAAAGCAGGAATAGTCGTTTTGTCTTGTGTGGCCTAGCTAACAAAGACACATCTGTAATGTCCGTACTGGGCATGCTTATTATGAGTAGGGGTAGGCGGTAGGGGGACTCCTACTCCACCGGGCTTCGGTACTGGGCTTTGTAAGCCACACGGTGCAGGTCACAGGCTCGTTAGGGCCTGAATTAGTCTGCAGGCAGAAAGCAGTAGGAGAGGCCTACTTTTTTTTTTTTTTTTTTTGGAGAGCTGAAAGCGAGATTGCATTCTAACAGCATAAGGTAACTGAGGGTCTCCGTGTGCTGCCAAGAGAGTGTGCAGGCAGCCGGTACCGGATAGATTAGGGTCCGCCAAATGTATTAGGACCGCGCCTAGCCGGGAAGGATACTTTTATAATGTTTTTTGCATGTGCCTCTAAGCCCAAGGGCGGAATTTGTGTCTGTTTGCAAGTGTGAATAAACACACTTGGTTGGACTTGTAAACCTTGGTGGGTCACTGTTCCTGCACTGCTACCTGTCAACTACCAGAGCAACTTCCCCACGATATGTCTTATGTGTGTGTGCGCAGTATGTATGTATGTATGTTGTGTGTCTGGGTGCATGGATGTATGTGGTATCATGTGTATGTGTGGTGTATGTATGTTGTATCCATGTGTATTTGTGGGGTGTGTGTAGGTAGTATGTGTGTATCAGTGTATTTCTTGTGATGGATGTATGTGTGTATCCATGTGTATTTGTGTGTGTATGTATGTATGTATGCAGGTGGTGCATGCATGGATGTACGTGTGCTGGTGCAGGAAGTGTGTCGTAGGTGTGTAATAGGTTTATTTCATGTGTATTTGTGTGTGTATGTATGTATGTATGCATGTGTGTGGGCATTGCAGGTATGTATGTGGTGTGCATTGATGGTGTGTGTAGGTGTATATATGGTTTATTCATGTGTATTTGATGGGGACGTCATGTGTTTACGTTATGTGTGTGTAGTCTATGTGTGTGTATGTATGTAATGTATAGGGGTGTTCTGCATACATGTGTGTGCATTGTGTGTATCTGTATGTGTGGATGTGTGATGTATGTATGTTGTCGGGGTGCATGTATCAATGTGTATTTGTAGTGTTGTATGCAGATGTAGTGGTGTGGCAGCAGTATGTATGTGTGCAGAATGTATGTATGCATGTGTGTGTAGGTGTGTATTATGTGTTTATTCATGGTATTTATGTGTGTACGTATGTGTGTGTATCTATGGTATGTATGTGTATGTATGATATGTGGTAGGCATACATGTGTGTATATGTATGTGTCTGTGTGTATGTATGGTGTGTGTGTGTATGTATGGTGTATATAGTGTATGTATGTGTGTCTGATGTATATGTGATCTATGTGTGTGAGTGTGTGTATGTATGAATTCTGTGTGTGTGTATGTATGCATGATGATGTCTGTATGTGTCGGTAAGTGTGGGGGGGGGTATGAAGTTGCTCTAAATTTGGAAAATGTACCTCCAAAGTCAATATGACCAATATTGAAGCATTTAGTACTTTATAACATCTACCCTAGTTTCCCTGTTTGGGTACTTATATTGAACCTTACTGAGACCTACATTAGGGGACATTTGAATATAAATGTTTTCCAGTTTCTGAGTTACACAAAATATAATTTTGAGAATTAATAAATAAGGTTAGGTTAAATTGACCTAAACTTGCAGTTCCTGCATGTTTGCTCATCACACGGAGTTTTCTGAAATTTAGTGTATGTGGGGAATGTACTCGCGGAAGGGTCTTTGGTTTTTAAAGGCCAACAAAGTTACAATAAGTTCTGCCAGGAAAAAGTAGGTTACTATTCGCTCGAATGTACAAACAGGTCCACCTAGGTCTGAATTTGTACAAATCAGGCAGATTGTTACCAGAGGATGAGCAGCTAAGTAGATGGGCACATTACCCTATCTGCAGCAGCATGTTATAGAGAAGGAGAAGCTGAGCAGATGGTAAATAAGTGTCCTCTCTGCATGGAGCATGTTATATAGAGCAGGAGGAGTGACGGATTGTAATAGGTCTATCCGCAGGCCGCATGTTTAGCATGTTATAGAGGCAGGAGGAAGCTACGAAGCTTGTACTATCTGCAGGCAGGTTGGTATAGAGGCAGGAGGGAGTGGCAGATTGTATATGTGTCCTATCTGCATGCAGAATGTATAGAGCAGGAGGAGGTGAGCGCTTGTACATAGTATCCTATCTGCAGGCAGCCAGTTATAGAGCAGTAGGGAGGTGGAGCGGATTGTACATAGTGTCCTATCTGCAGGCAGCTGTTAAGACAGGAGGGAGCTAGCAGGATTGTACTATCTGAAGGAGGCAGCATGTTATAGAGCAGGAGGGTGAGAAGATTGTATATAGTGTTCCTATATGCGGCGGCATGTTATAGAGCAGGTGGAGGTGAGCGGATTGTAATAGTGTCCTATTGCAGGCAGCATGTACAAGCAATAGGAGGTTGAGGAGATGTGTTACAAAGTGTTCTATCTCAGGCCGCATTAAAGAGCAGGAGGAGTTGAGCAAGATTGTTACATAGTGTACTAATTGCAGGCAGCATGTATAGCGAGGAGGAAGCTGAGCAGATGAGACCATAGTGTCCCATATTGCAGGCCGCATCTGTATAGCAGGGGAGGGGTGAAGCGGATTGTACATAGTGTCGATCTGCAGAGCATGTTAAAGAGAAGGAGGAAGCTGAGCAGATTGTACAAAGTGTCTTATATGCAGGGAGCATGTTATAGAGCAGGAGGAGTGAGCAGGGGGGGATTGTAACATATGCAGCAGGATATTATAGAGCAGGAGGAGTTGAGCAGATTGTACATAGTGTCCTATGATAGGCCGCATGTGATAGGAGCAGGAGGAGCTGAGCAGATTGGTACATCGTGTCCTATTGCAGGCAGATGTTATAAGAGAAGAAGGCTGATCAGATTGTAAATGGGTACTATCTGCAGGAAGCCGTTATGAGCGCAGGAGGAGCTTCTTAAGCTCCTATTGCTATGTCTTCTCAGATGCACACGTGCTGAGGATCAATTCATCAAGGAATCATTAGTCCTTTTTGATACTACCCTCTTAATTCCAAATGGAACCAGTAAAAGGGTGCGTGATTTCCTTTCTGTACAATAAATAATGGACATTGTAGAATCACTCAATGCGATACACGACGTGTTTCATCAAGTACATGAGAGGTATGTGCCGGTATGCTTTTATCTGTGTTGTGATGCGTCCACTTCAACGTTCAAATGCTGCGGCGACTGCCACAAGCCGAGTATGTTAACGTGGATTCAAATAATTCTATAATGAAGCATGTCCTTCGTCACGCGGGAGCACAATACGTAAAAAACCTCCCCTCCCCGTATGAGGAGGCCTCAGACAATGAAATGTTTGGCCGTAAAATTCCAAACGCAACATCAGCATCACGGCGAGAGATCAAGGGAGCACGTTCATGTGCCATACTTTTGAAGATAGAAGCCTTCTCGAATATTCCGGAGCAATTGACAAACCGTGTAGATTATTATCATAACTTACTTTTATGTTGGCGATTCGGAGGCCGTACGGGATAACGCGCGCTTTAGACTCCTGACGGTCGCCATTGTGTCCAATGTCACCAATATTATTAGATTGATGCATTTTAATTATCATCGACTTGTTTAACCAGCTACAACCAACAATAGAGATGTCTTTCTTTAACTTCTAGCTCAATGTTACGAAATATGGCTAACATGACCTGTAAGTCAACCACCGGACAAGAGAAGTAGAATAGATTTTAAATGGAATACAGTTTTGTTTTAATCGTACAATCTTGTCTAAAAGGGAATCGATCACTCGATTTACAACATTTAATCAGGTAGAGGATGAAAATTTCCTTTTATTTTTAGAATTCCTATTTAGTGAAATCTGCCTTTCCTTAACTTTTTAAAACAATCTCCTACAAGTGAGAGGGAAGAGTCACGTTCTTGTCCGGAGAGAGTCATTTGATCAGCAGGGGAGGGAGAGTCAAATTTAGGTCATATCTTGGATCTCTAGGACCTGATTCGGTATATGGGTCATATTAAAGAAAGAATTTCCCTTTGCCTTTTTGTTAATCTTTCAGAAGCACATCAGGGCTTGTGGTTCTGGAATCTACAGAACCAGAGACACAGAAGTTAGGACAGAGGTGGAAATGGGGAGCTGACAAAGACATTTCCCACCTAATTTATTGACTGATCTTGGTTCTGTAGCTTCCAGAACCAATGATTGATGTGATTGAAAGAAGAGGATTCTTATATTATCCCTGTATACGCCATGTATACTACTCATCCCTGTATACATAGGTACAGAGCAGTACTACTACATCGGTCTGTATATTATGGCTAGACCGTACTACTACTCATCTCCTGTATACATAGGTACAGAGCAGTACTTACTACATCGTTCTGTATATGGGCATACATTACTATCCGATCCTGTATAAATAGGTACAAGCACCAGTACTACTACTCCATCCTGTATACATAGGTCAGAGCAGTAACTACACTGTTCTGTATATATGGGCATATCATTTATATTTCCAGCTTTCAACTAGGTACAGCCCCAGTTAATACTACTCCCTATCCTGTATATATGGGCACAGTACTACTCCTCCTATCCTGTATATATGGGCACGCACCGTACTACTATTCTATCTGTATAAATAGTACAGCATCACCATGTACTTACTGACCCTTATCCTGTACTACATAGGTACAGAGCAGTACTACTACATCTGTTCTGTATATAGGGCATAGCACAGTACTACTTACTCCTATCCTGTTATACATAGGTACAGACGTACTACTACTCATCTGATACATAGGCACAACACCGTACTACAACCCTTTATACTGGATACAAAAGAAATAGCAGGAGGAGCAGCAATCCGTGTTGAGAGTGTTTATTCAAGCACCAGTGGCAAAAGACATGCACGGTTCGGATAGCTCAATGTAGCAATTTTCAGCAATGTATCCTATACTGGATACATAGATACGCACAAGTACTAACTTACCCCGATCCTGTATTTATAGGTTACAGCACAAGTATACTACCCCAATCCTCTATACATGGACACAGTAAGTACTACTACTCCTATCCGGTTAATAGGTGCGATAGGGACTTACTACTCTATTCCATGTGCATTAATACTTTCATTCTGGAACTAGGTACCGCACAGTACTACTCTTTCTACTCCTACTCCTGTAGACATAGGTACAGTACAGGGACTTACGACGCCCATCCTGTCTATCCTAGGTACAGTACAAGTATTACTCCACTGGACCCAAAATACACGAACAACACCTAATAATTATTTTTTTAAAGGGGTCAAGACAAAAGTACAAAAAAAAACAGAAAAAAATATAGAAGGATGTGGGCACAGGGGAGGGCAAAAGGGAAAAAGACTGACTTCTATTGTTTAGTGTGCGCCCCATGGGGACAGGGACCAATTTGACATGCTTGTTGCAGCGTGCGTAATTGTTGCGCTTATTAAATAAGAATATTATATTATTATATTAAATGCCCCAGCACCACAACAGTAAAAAAAAAAAAACTGAAAAAAAAATCTTTAACCTTCAAATACGTGCTCAATGACGCTGAAATTAGCCTTCGAAAAAGGGCCTATCCTAATGCCCTACGTTAAATTCGATTTGCCGTTTCAATTTATTCCGTGACCTTACACACTTTCACCAGGCAGGCTCACTTGGCAAGACATTTCAGTTACCTCCTCTAAAACTAATGTGAAAATAGTAAATTGTACACCTCTATTGGCAGGACGATCCGCAATATACAATACCACCTGTAACATAGATTCCGAATAAAGCCCCCACAGAACAGAACATCTCCTACCCCGACACCCAAATACTCCCAGTGACTTAAACAAAATAACCTTTATCCATACACCATAGGGGAAACCAGTATCAAAACATGTGTTTCTCTAGTTGAAAGAATACGGGACATCACTCGAAAACTTCACACTCACACAATTTAACCGGTAAGAAAGGATAGCAATGAAAAACACTAACAAAAAACAACACCATTGTGATCCGATAGTGCCGGACAACAAAGGAGGAGGCATTGTTATTCAAGACAGAGCAGCCTACCCTTAAGAAGCTCTATAACATCCTTTCAGACACCCAACTATTATGAAATCCTTCCAACCGACCCAACTGATTCCATGCCAGTGAACTCAAAACATACTCAACAAATGCCCTCCTAAACAGATCATCATAAAATCGAAAAAGAAATATATCTGGAGAGACTCACCCTCTACCCCGATCTTTACCATTTACCCAAAAGTCCATAAGGAACCACCATAAAATCCACCTGGCACGACCCATCATTCTTAGGGCACCTCTTCCAGGACCTGCATATCACACATATAGACGTGCACCTACAAAGTTATGTTCAGACCCTACCTTCATATTAAGTGACTCCCCAGTGTCCTCATGAGTCTCCAAAATATGCACATGGGAACAAATAATACTGGTGTGACTCTCGAGGTATCTGCCCTTATTCAACATTCACACCAAGAGGGCATATAAGAATCATCAACATCTGAGAGACATAACATTATGCAAAAAAAACAAAGAGTCTTATAATGAAGACAATACGCTTCATCTTACCCACAACATCTTCAGTTTCAAAACAAAATCTATAAAACAGACGAGGGGAACAGCAATGGGCACAAATCGCCCCGGTTTCGCCAAACCTATATATAGGGTGAAATTCGAGCTCGAGTTATGTCATGAACAACCCAAAAAATGGGTTTGCCAACACATTGTATACTACAAAGGTATATAGGGACCTCCTGTTGATTGGAAAGGACAGGGAAGATATACAATCCTTTATGACCATATAACCAAAACAAATGGGGTCTCACATTCCAAAGTCCACTTCAAAAACAGAAATTACTACAAAATAGAAAACAATAGAAGTACCACTGAAACCTTCTTCAAGAAGGTCGATAGTAATAGTTTCTACACTTCATCAGTTCACCACCACTACAATGGAAAAAAAAGAAATCCCGTTCAGCAAATTCAGAAAGGAAAGAAAAAATTGCTCTGGACAAGCGGTTCCAAGCTCAACGCAAAACACTTATCAACCAAGATTTAAGGATTTAAAAGGTCCACAACAAAATGTCACAACAGCCTTCAAAGGACGAACAAATGTACAAAAAGACGTCTCGTCCGCAAAAGAGCCTCATCCGAGCAAATACATCAAACAGAACCGCAAGTGAATTTCATCCACACCTATAACGACAATGGACCTTGCTCTTTTTGTGTTTCGTTTTTTCTTCATGTTTTCTTTTCTTGGCATCTGCTGTCGTCTCCCACTTCCTTCTTTTCCTTTGTAATCTTTACCTTTTTTTCCCTCTCCTTGTGCATGTTCGTTTCCTTTTCTTCTTTTTCTTTGTTTTTTCTCCTTTTTATATTTTCCATTTAGACTAAGAAAATATCCTCGGAAGCATGGCTTATTATGTGGACGATGCCTACCTAAAACCCCAACTCTCCACCCAACCCATCCTTACTAAGAAGTCTTCAAACCTTAAAAAATATTCTGGCTCCAAGCAAACTTCGAAATTCCAAATGACAGAAAAACTACTAATAGTTCCATAAATCCATGGGAGACCATGTGGCCAAACCCCACTGCAAATTGCCCTGAAGATCAAACCATTCGGGCCAAACACTTCAAAAGCAACCACACAATGAAACAGTCGAGATCAACTCTTCCTAAAACTGTACGTCCACCTTGTAATCTACATGATTGAATGACCCATGTGGCTACAATACATTGGACGCAACAATCCAACAATTCAATGCCCAAGGATCAACACATCCGCAGTATGTTACGAATGGGTTCTGAACATAGTGTATTTAGAGACACGGGCCATTGTATCCTCACAAACGATTTTTAATGTTCTTTGTTACCGTTACCACCATAGAACAGGTACACCTGGAAAAACAGTAGAGAAACAAGCTCTGCCAAGAGAAATGAGTGGATTTTCAAAATGAAAAGCTAGTCCCCAATGGTCAATGAAACTAGAAAGTAGCCCCTGTGGTCAACCACCATTGCCAACACCATCTGATCCTTCAATATCCACATAACTGATCTTTTCATCTCCACGATAATTGTGCTATGTTGAACTAATATCCTCCCTCAAGCTTCTCATACCATCCGTACTATATATATGTCCCCGATATGACCGTAACACCATCCAGAAGTGAACCTTCTGCACGCGTGCGCACATTATCTGTCGACCATCCTTGGCCGATAATGATGTTTAGCGCGAACTACGTGCGCATGACGCCAAATTATCCGTCGCACCCTCTTAGCCGACACTTTTTTGGGATACCAGGAGTAGATGCGCATGCGCAAAATTTGGCGCTGAGCCGCTCCGCTCCCGACAAAAGGAAATAAAAGCCGACATACCCCAGTCACGGCTTTAAAGAGATCGGAGCACCCGAGCCCTCTCTCCACTATAGAGTAGCCCATAAACACTCTTATAACAGCCAGTTACCCTCTACCTTGCAGCTATAGAAGGGTAAACCCTCCTTATATAAATACAACATGTGTCGTTTTTTATGTCAATGTTTACATCTTTATTATTTGTTCATTTTAATTTATTTATTATATATGTATTTAAAAAAAAAAACTCTTTTAAAGAATCTCTCAGTGTTATATAAGACCCGATGATCTTATCCATTGTAAAATATTCATTTATCAGAGTTGACTAATGAACTTAATGAAATGTATTTTTTGTCCCCTACCCCTATATGTCCTTTTTATAGTACCTCTACAGTCTTGTTCACTTGATAAAGGGGTTTTGGACCCCGAAAGCGTTGTTGTGTTTATAGACCTTTATTAAAATCATACACTAATTCCGCTCTGAGTGCTGCAACTTTATTGGATACCAAACCCTACAATCCTGTGATACATAGGTACAGTACAGTATTACTAATCCATTCCTGTAGACGTATGTACAGCACCGTACTTTACACCTACTATCGGATACATAGGTGACAGTACAGTACTACTACTCCCATCCTGTATACATAGTACAGTAACAGTAGTACTACTCCCATCTGTATACGTATGTACAGCCACGTACTCCTACTCCCACCTGTATAATAGTTATGCATTGCTGTACGCATGCATGGCATATCACATTACCCAGTATTATGTCAGGGGGTTAAAGCGCCTCCTGCTGGTCACTACCTGCTCTCATGTGCAGGAGTCTTCAGGCCGATCACATAACTACAACCATGTAACAAGCCGAACCCCGGAAATCATTTCATTGCCCTATAAGTGGGAGGAAAACAATAAAAAAAACGTCGGCCATTGTGCACAGGGCCTAGACTGATAGAATACTAGCCTTTAAGTGGTAAGTACAGTTTGCCTGACACATAGGGTTACTACGAGCGTTGGCCCACCATAGGACCCGCTAAGTACATGTTTTGTTTATGTTCCTCCTGAATGGCGGAATGATGGCCATAAAGCGGATTCTCTTATGCGCGGCGCTGGGGGTAGGGTCCATTCTGCTGACGGCCTTTAAATAGAGCAGCGACAGGCAAGCATTCTGTCTACGTGGCTTTTATGGCGGGGGGGCTGTAATTGACTACATTATAAATCGGAAAGAAGTTTGTCTGTTAAAATGAAGGTTAAGTTGACCAAACCGGGTGCTAAATTTTGGTTCCTTAAAGGGGGGTCACATAAAAGCAACATGCAGCAAAGAGCCATTCCGCAACTGTTCACAGCAGAATTGTCTTCCAGGTATAGTCCAGACGCAGTCAAAGGGTCCAAGGGTGTCAGTTATGGAAGATCTCAAAATCCCCCAACTTTCTTAGATTCTTCCTTGGTAGATTGTTATAAAAAACTTGAGACCACTCGCGATAGGAAAACAAAAAAATGATCATATTTCCATAAAAAACAACCAATAATATGGCGCCAACCTGGAGGTCTAAAATTCATAGCACTGTGCATTGTCTCCTAATGAGCTGGACACACATGCTCAGTCACCAACCAGTGTGCTCTGTTGTAGCCAATAGGACATAGCTTTCTGCCTGGTTGTAAGAAAAGGAGGTGAAGGGCAATGTAGTGGGAGTGTGACTTAGAGCGACCTGTCATCCGGTTACCCCACCCAAAACTACTACCCCTCTAGAGGGTAGGAAATGTCTGTTCTGATAATTCACACTTATGTGACATGTATCTATTTCAACCAAAGTCAGGGTAAATATGACTCTTCTCACCTAATTTCACATGAGATGAGTCAAGTTTAGTGGTTTTAGAGCTTGCGCCTTCAGGAAGCCTTATTCTTCGTTCTATTATCGAAAAGGCTGATATATTTGAAAATGCGCTGCAAATAACGAACCAGTTCTGGGCAAAATTGTTTTGTCTGAATCTACATGATAAAATAAACAGTTCGACTTCCGACAATAACTTAAGGAACAAACCTATGGAAACCTATCTTGAAACGTAACCCGGGGCTGCCTGTACTTGAATGGTTACAGGCAATTTGTCCCACAAATAACAGCTTCTCTGTAAAAAGTAAAAATACCAAAGAGTGTAAAAAACAGAAATGTAAAACCGGAAAAAGGCCTGTAAGGGTTAAAGGATTAAAGGGGTTATTCTCGTCTGGGCACTCACATTCAGGTTTCATTAATCTTCCATATTAAACATTTTCTTCAATTGGATGTATTAAAAAATGTTCCTGTTGTGAAGATAAGTTCACATAAATTGTGAGTCATGTTGTACCTTAGAAACGAATGGCTTCCTGGTTACGACAACGTAACACTCTGGGCAGATGTGGACAGACAGGAGCTTTGAGCCCTGCCGGACCCCAGGATTCAGCAATCATTACCAGAGGAAGGCTGTGGGGATATGTAGTAACTCCCGGACATTTCTATACAAACTTTTGTTGATTTGGGAAATCCATCCAGCAGAAGTGGTTGTATCGGGGAAGCTATCTCGTTCAAGGGACAACGTGACGACATTATGAGATGATTATCTTCACACAGGAACATTTTTTTAAAACATCTAATGGAAGCATGTTATTATGGAAGATTATCAACTGCTTGTGAATAACCAGGATGAGAATACCCCTTAACCATGAGTACGTCCCCCCCTGTATCCACCAGATACAGGGACAGGAATGTGGACATGGGAACGATGGGGCTAGTAGTTTAACTACCAAAAAAATGGACACCCCTTAAGTGGGTGCGAAGGTATGGCTTAACCAGTCCCATGAGCCTTAGGGGGTCACAAAGGGTCTTTTCCCAATGAAGATACCATACGATTGAAGAATACATTCTAGTGGGCTATGTGCCAGCTTTATACATTAAATTAAGGTTACTTCTTTATCTTTTTATATGTAAAATCTGAATGGATGAATAAAGATGTGTGCAAACCATTTAGAAAGAAAAATGAAAATGAATAATGAAAAGAAAAATTTAAATTACACATGTAAATCCTCCTTTCCCATCTTGGGGCACGCAGGGAAACCAAAACACTTACATTCAGTGTCAACAACGCTCACTTGGGCAATGTAGCAGGAAGTTGGGTATTTATTCTTATAATCGGTTTCCCTTGGAGAAAAACATCACCCTGTTGCTTGTTACAGTTCGTAAAAGCTGCTTTTATAATGTTTTTCTACATACAACAAACATGTAAGTAGTCCATTGTAAACGTTGGGTGGCAGTAGTACAATTGTGCTTGGATAAGGTGCTTCAACCACAACCTATAAAGTCCTGCCAAGTGGGTGAGAATGACAGAACCTTAAATGGACACAAGATGTTATTTTACGGAGGAAGTGCCCAATTAGACACAAAATATATGTTTTGGATGCTAAACAAGCTTCGGGGACAACAATGGAACAACGATTATATAAACGGTTAATTTTAAAGGGCGGTGCCAAGTTGACAGCTTCTTGCCATCACAGAAAGATAATTATTGTTTTGATCATTAATGGAGTTTGCCATGAAATAAAATCTCAAATTTAGATCCCTAGTGATGTTTACCACAATAAAGACTAATTTGTACCCCCCTTACTCCCCTTAGTATCCCTTTACATGCTTGTACACAAGTTTTTGATGCTCTGTTTTAGCTCCTATTCACTCAGCCGATAGTCAGTATCTACGATTCCGAGTGTTAGCGGAGGACTCTCTCTAAATGGAGGATTATGATCCCTCTGTGATGTGAGATGCTGTGTGCGGACCATTGTTAGATTATAAGTGGTCCAGGGTTTATATACAGTTTTATTTCGCTTATAACATTGTACTAGATCTGACACATAGAAAAGAGATGAGCCAAGATCAGCGAGGAGAGATGTGCCAGATCCTAAAACACATAAAGACACTCTAAACTCGCTTTTTACAGACAGACATAACACAGCCTTGCTATAGTCTCCCTCCCTGGATTGGAGTAGCTTTGTCCGAAATGCATGGTGAGTTTGTGAGTGAGAGTGGAGGTTATGCATTATACTAGGATGTGCTGTGGAATGAATATATGCAAGAAGGTAGTTTTTTAGAAGATAGTAGTTAGTTAGTTAGTTAAGTAGTAAGTTGGTATACCGTTACGTGTTATGTGAGTGAAGGATGGTAGCAGTAGTAATGAATGTGTTCATGTGATCGAATGATGTAGCAGACCGGAGTGAGTGAGTGAGTGAGCAGTGTGTGAGTGGAGGCTGTAGCATAGCTGTGGTGGGTGAATGTATTTACTAGTGCTGAGGGTGTTCATGTAGGGAAATGTATGTTGCAGACCTGAGTGAGTGAAAGGTAGCACGATCGGTGGGAAAAAAGTACGGATGCCGCGCAGATGTGTGTGCTTGGTTTGCAGAAGCTATGGTGTATGGATTAGAAGAGCTATGTTGAGTGAGTGTATGGATGTTGTAGAAGAGTTAGTGTAGTGTAGGGATTGTATGTAGCAGAGCTATGTGTGAGTTGTATGGGTTGTAGCAGTGCTATGTGTTAGGGTATGGAGTAGCAAAGCTATGTTTGTAGAGTAGAGAATCTTTGTGTGAGGAATGGCTGAAGAAGAATGTGTTGTGATTGCTTTGTTTGACCAACAGGCGAAATTTAATTGGATGTCAAATATATGTTCCTGCTCGTCTTATGAAATCTGTTGTGAGTCTTATGGTACATGAATCCAATATCTTAAAAATATGTTTATATATATAGTATATCTATTATATCTAGTGTGTGTACGTGAGTTGTGTAGACTGATTCACCAAAAAAAAAAAATCCTGGACGTGCTTTCTTGACCTCGGCAGTACCACGGGTTCTCGGTTATATGGCGGCTCAGCTATGTGCTGAATATCCAAGGTCACAATCATGCCCAGCACTGTGAAAAGGCTGTAAAATCTAGATACTTAGTTATGGGCTTAATCATTTACTACAGAGCCCTGTTTATGGTGGTAACGATGACAGGAGTTGTGGACTGTGATTGGCCGGTATACACCTTCGGTGTGTGGGCGTTACATCAGCTCGTGTCACGGGTTGTGTTTTGTGCTATGTGTCGCTATTTACTATATTTAGACACATGTTACGGCACGGATTGGTTACGCTACCGTAGTAGCGCACAATGGGTGGCAGGACCGCAATTACGCCTCCATTCATGTAATTCACTCTGAAAGGCAATGTTTTTCGTAGTTTTTTTAAAGGGATCTTCCAGTTTCAGCAATACTATACAATTTTTTAATATACTTTTTGGTATCAATTATCATAGAAAATGTCACATAGAAGAAACCAAATATATGGGCGGTGGAGTGTCTGATTCATCGAGAAAGTCTGTGGCCTGAATTTTACATATATGCAAAGTGGATTGGGTGCCACAATGGGCGTGGTTCGTGAGATGGGTGCACCATCACTTGCCCCGTCTCCCAGCCAGCACCAGACATTTCAGTTTCTTTTGGGACAGTGTGTCCGAAAATGGGCGACAAAGGGTGCACGGAATTCTGGCCACACCCATGGGCACCGAAAGCGAATTTGCATAAAAGCCAAATATACATCTCTCATTAGGGCTCAAAGTCTTATACTCCTGGGACACTATCTCCAAGGACATGTGTTTGGTTATATGGAGGTCGGTAGTTTCCGCTGTGTCATTCCATAGGAAAATTTTATTGTTTACTCAGAGATATGATCGCGGACTTTGGCAGGTAAAAGACACAACTAGGAGACCTGTTATGTATATATAATGAGCCATAGACTGGTGCGTCCGCACATCATCCTACATGCTGGTGGAAATAGCAATGAGCTGATGATCCCGATTTGTAGATTTGAATAATATGACTGATTTGTCAGGACCAAATCGAATCCTAATCTTTTTCTATTCGCTTCCGACCAAACAGTGTTTAACCAATGTCCTTATAAATTGTAAATTAACCCCAAATCACCAACGATTTTGGGGAACTGCACGCATGAAAATATTTTTGCCCCTGCCCTTAAAGAACCAAAAACACCCCTCATATCTAGTATCATAGAATATAAGGCGGAAAAGCCACAAGTTCCATCAAGTCAACCTTTAAGAATTAAATAAATGTTTTACCCATACCCGTGATTTATTTTTTCTTCTCCAGAAGGCATCCAGGCCATCTCCACATGACATAGAGTCCGCCAAAAAACTCCTCGCGGCAGAGAGTTCATAGTCTCATGCTCTTACAGTAAAGACCTTGTTATGGTGATGATAGAACCTCCTTCTCTAGGTCATGGAGGATGCCCCCTGTCTATGGTTGGATGGTAAAATCGCCTCTCCTCTAGGCGTTAGAGGATGCCCCCTGTCTATGGTGATGGTTAGAATCGCCTCTCCTCTAGGCGCAGCGGATGCCCCTGTCTGGTCACAGGCCAGAGTATAAAAAGATCTTTGGAGAGGTTCACTTGTACTGTCCGCTTCAGGTATTTGTACATTGTAATGAGGTCTCCCCTCAGTCGTATTTTTTCTAAACTGAATAATCCCAAATTCGGTAATTGTCAGTGTATTCTAATCCCCCCTTCACCCCAAAATAATCCTAGTTTGCTTCTCTGCACGTTCCAAGTCTTACAACCTTTTATACACTGGTGGCCCAAAAAACTGTACACAATATTCCATGTGTGGTTGACCAGGGTTTGTATAAGGCAAAACTATGAGGGATATTTATCAGGCCCTCTGCGCCGCCAGTGGCACAGAGGCCCTGAAATAATCGCAACATTCTAACTTATTGCTAGCTTTTGCGATATTTTCCCCAATCCGCCAACTTCACGCTAGTGGGGCGTGGAAGGGGCATGAAGGGGGGGGGGGGCGCGGCCCCCGGACGGGAGTGGGCCGTCGCGGGCGTTACTGTCCCGCGCTGCGCAACTCGCGCTTGCGAGACTTCAAACGACTTTTGCGACCTTTCTGCGAAACTGGACAGCCCGATACATCAAGAGGCCCAGAAGATTTTCTGTATGGGTGAGAATTTGAGAGGCGGGGCTATCAGCGCACAGCATATGTAAATCATCCCCCTATGTCGGTATTATGAAATCTATTCCTCTTTGATACATCCCATAATTTATTTGCTTTGGCAGCAGCTGCCTGGCTCTGGCACTAAAATTAAGTTCAACCATCAACCAATACCCAAAGGGTCTTTCAGCTCCAGGTGTACCAAGTATTGACCGTTTCGAAACATAATTATACTTTTGTGTTCCATGGCCCAAGTGCATAATTTTACATTTATCTACATTAAATCTCATCAACCATTCTCTGACCATCCTCAAGCTTCACCAAATCCCCTGTAATGCTAACTATACTATACTATAAAATATAATGCCCCCTTTTCATGTGCTGCCCTACTATTAATCCCCTTTACTGTATTGTATTTGCCTACTTATAACGCCATTCCTTCAGCCCTCCCCTTATTATGCCCAACCCCCTTCCTATTAGCACTCCTTATCAAGTGTACTGTCCTATAAGGAGGGGTCTACAGAAAAGGGGCTTAATGAGGAGGGGGGGGCTACAGAAAAGGACCAGTATAACAACACATTCTCTAGCCCACTCAACTATGATGCCCCCTGTCTGTAGCTCCTGACTGAGCCTCATGATTGCGAACCCTCACTACCCTCGTTTCTTTCACAAGCCAAAAACAAATTCAAAAATGCATGTACTACTTTTCCCCACCCTGCTCACATGGAGAGTGGAGGACGAGAGGAGGACTGCTGCTGCTTCTGGGAAAGCGGGAAGGTGAGTATAGGACTTTTTTAATACAAAGTTCTATGGGGCAGATGGGACCAAGTGTTCCGTTGCCAACTCTTGGCTGGAGCTTGGTGCTCGGGGACCTACCTTGTTGGCATTTATAATAAACAAATCTATTTTATAAGGGTATGATAAAACTAGTATAAAATGAACTAAAACGAGAAAGAACCTTTAATAAAAAAATTGAAAAAAGAAGATCTGGATTTTAGAGGATTAGGTGGATTATTACCAATGTCCAGAACAATTAGAGCAACTCTCTATTTGGCTCAAATCTTAAGAAAAAATTAAGCGAATGGTAGTGGTAACAAAGAAAGCTGTAGTTGGTTTCAGATCACTACACAAGTGCAGGAAAATATAATTGTAGTTTTTTGTTTTTTTGAATGCAGATATGATTTGTGGGCAAAACGGGACAATAAGTCACCAGTCTATAAGTAATTTGGTGGTTTTGTGAATCTGAATTGGACTTTGACAGGTTCCCCTTAAAAACATTGAGATAAGAATACATGATGGAGGAGCCCCCTACTTAAGGAGACCCGACTTACAGCCGGACCCCTCGGACCAGCTGAGTCGTAATAAAGCTTTATGATAATCATTGGTCCATTACAGCAAAAAAGGTTTAACCCAATTGCACGGGGCAAAAAAAATTTTTTCGTCTGATCCTACATTATAAATATACATTTCGACTACATAACAAATTTCATCTTAGAACAGATCTCCGGAAAACCTGATTCTCGTTCCGTAAACTGGGATCTGTATTGAAAAAATGCGTAGATTGTATCCAAAAGGTTCCATGTCCATTTTAGTAAACTTTTCCCCGAATTTTGGAACGTTGTTGAATTCAATTAAAGTCAGACATTTGTTTCCGGAATGTTTAGAATATTCTCGCTTTATCTTTTTATAGCTACTTTATCCCTCGATGATGTCATCATAGAACTACAATTCCCAGCAGACCGCTAATCAAGTGGTTGGAAAAACACAAAACACCAGTACTTTTATGGGGCTATAAAAGTATTTTGATGTGTATGACAGTCCCTGATGGTCAAATAATAAACTTTGGTCAGTTTGAAACCAGATCATGTTCTCACACTCGGGGCATATTTAAGCCTGGCACGTCCCTGGGAGGAGGAGGAGGATGCGGCACCCACTGTGATGGACTGGAACAGGAGCTTGGGACCCTCTGGGTGGCGGGTGACAAATGGTTTCCTGGACCACGGAGAAAAATCAGATATTTCTCAGAGGATTAGATTGGGTTAAATACAAATGTCCAAACAATTAGAGAAAAATCAATTAGTTGTGATTGAAATGAAAATCCTTGAAAAATTCGGCAATTCGATAGTGGTAAAACGAGAAAGATGGAGCAAGCGCTCATAAGGCAAACTTCCCTAGATGTTCTATGGTGGGCGGTAGGAGTGCTCTAATCATTCCTTGATTTATTTTAGTTGCACACAGATTCTGCCAGCGCTTGTACAGAGCTTGTAAATCAGTCCTGTACCCAATGGGGATTCATAATCTAATCAACCACCAGTATGTTTTGGAGCTGTGGGAGGAGGGAAAACCGGAGGAAACCCACGCAAAACACAGAGAGAACATTACAACACTCTTTCACTTGCCTCTGTTATGTTGAGGCATAACTGATCATGATATTTATAGGGGACAGATCTTGGAGTAAGTGGATGACCAGTAGTGGATTTATAATACAGGCGATTTGGGCGGGAGCCCATGCCAAGCCTTTTAGGGGACCCATTTTTTGTTTGGGCCCCCCAAAAAAAAAACCAAACCATCAAGCAAAATGTTATTATACTGAGAGGGAACCCTTACCCATGAAATTAGCGTACATCTGTTCCAGCTCTCGATACACTGTAATCAGAGCCATTTTAGGACCGTGAACAGGTCCTCCAAAGATAACATATCGGGTCTTCCATTATGTTCATGTGAATGAGCCATTATGCTGTATCAATAGTAACTGTTTTTCAGCTTATTCCAGACGATTTTGGTATTTTGTTCCAAAACATACAAATCCGCGTGATGAAGGCTCGTTCCCGAGCCGAAACGCGTGCAGTTCTTCAATAAAACGTCTTGATAAACCTTTGGAGATATGGGCACATTTAATTACCCATCGAGGGTTCATTCAAAGTGCATACTCGTTCGCCTCAGATATCCTGCAGTGCACTTCCCCGCTCAGGTGCCGACAGAGTTCACCTTCTTCTTCCGGGTACATGTAAGTGCTTGTCTTGCGAATCAAATGAAAAGTTTAAATCTGCGCTCAGTCCGAATAAATCGATCGTCTGATGGCAAAGCCCCTGATTCTGTCACATGGAAGCCAGCACAGCGGCGGCAAAAATTCGTCATGTGCGAACACAATCCTTTCTTAATACCTTGTCCCGCGGGCAATCTCGAAAACCATGAAACTGTCCGACGAAAAAGTGCGATCCGGGGCCCTTAGTAAATAAGCCCATTCTATGTACGAGCACGTAAGATCCATAACTTCGTTAACGGACTGGGTTTTTCCTATCGAATCAGCATGAAATGCCCGATAGGCGGGTGACCTTGAGGGATGAGCGAAGTGTAAAGTCAACCCTGTATGCATTTTATACTACATGGCAGTAAGCTGTATGCATTTTATACTATATGGCGGCACACTATATACATTTTATACTACATGGCGGCACGCTGTATGCATTTTGCATTGCTTTATTTTTACACCAAACCAATATGGTGGATCTTGCCCTGACACTCCCTGATATATTACATATATGTGGGGGGGGGGGCATCTCTCTATGGCTCGCCTCGGGCAGCAGAAAGGCTTGGTTCACCCCTGCCTGGATGTATATTATTACTAGGGATTAGCTGACCCAAAGGGGTTCAGGTTCGTCGTGTTAGATAACTAACACCCTCAATAAGCACTTTACCAGGGGCAATTAACTCAACTTATTTAGACAACTTATATAGTGGTCTGGGGTCCGGATTATTACTAATGTCTGGACTGGAGTCTGAATTAGTTGGTCTGGGGTCTGGGGTCCTTATTATTATATTTGTTTGGTCTGTGGTCTGTATTATCACATATTGTTCTAGGTTCTCTATTATTAATTTTTTACTGGTTTGATATGTATTAATACCTAGAGTCTGGTCTGAAGTCTGTATTATTACCTAGTGTCCGGTCTGAGGTCTGTATTATTACCTAGTGTCTGGTCTGAGGTTCTGTTTAGTTACCATGTTCCGGTCTAGGTCGTATTATTACCTAGTGTCTGGTCTGAGGTCTGTATTATTACCTAGTGTCCAGCCTGAGGTCTGTATTATCCCCTAGTGTACGGTCTGGGGTCTGTATTATTACCTAGTGTCCAGTCTGAGGTCTGTATTATTACCGAGTGTCCGGTCTGAGGTCTGTATTATTACCTAGTGTCCAGTCTGAGGTCTGTATTATTACCTAGTGTCTGGTCTGAAGTCTGTATTATTACCTAGTGTCCTGTCTGGGGTCTGTATTATCGCCTAGTGTCTGGTCTGAGGTCTTTATTATTACCTAGTGTCTGGTCTGAGGTCTGTATTATTACCTAGAGTCTGGTCTGAGGTCTGTATTATTACCTAGTGTCCGGTCTGAGGTCTGTATTATTACTGAGTGTCTGGTCTGAGGTCTGTATTATTACCTAGTGTCCGGTCTGGGTTCTGTATTATTACCTAGTGTCCGATCTTGGGTCTGTATTATTACTTAGTGTCCGGTCTAGGTTCTGTATTATTACCTAGTGTCCAGCCTGAGGTCTGTATTATCCCCTAGTGTCCGGTCTGGGGTCCGTATTATTACCTAGTGTCCGGTCTTGGGTCTGTATTATTACCTAGTGTCCGGTCTGAGATCTGTATTATTACCTAGTGTCCGGTCTGAGGTCTGTATTATTACCTAGTGTCCGGTCTGAGGTCTGTATTATTACCTAGTGTCCGGTCTAGGTTCTGTATTATTACCTAGTGTCTGGTCTGGGGTCTGTATTATTACCTAGTGTCCGGTCTGAGATCTGTATTATCCCCTAGTGTCCAGTCTGGGTTCTGTATTATTACCTAGTGTCTGGTCTGGGGTCTGTATTATTACCTAGTGTCCGGTCTGGGGTCTGTATTATTACCTAGTGTCCGGTCTGAGGTCTGTATTATTACCTAGTGTCCGGTCTGAGGTCTGTATTATTACCTAGTGTCCGGTCTAGGTTCTGTATTATTACCTAGTGTCCGGTCTGGGGTCCGTATTATTACCTAGTGTCCGGTCTTGGGTCTGTATTATTACCTAGTGTCCGGTCTGAGATCTGTATTATTACCTAGTGTCCGGTCTGAGATCTGTATTATTACCTAGTGTCCGGTCTGAGATCTGTATTATTACCTAATGTCCGGTCTTGGCTCCGCCCCCAAGCTATAATCCCAGTATATAAATCACTTTCTCACAGTCCTTTGACCTTTTTCCTGAAGGTCATTTAAAGGAAAGTTTATCAAGTTGATAAATCCCTCTAAGTGTCTGAGGCTTCAGAGGACCTGATGGTTATTGTTGGTGCTTTCAAAAAGTTTCCGAAAAAGTTTATTTTTCATGGTCTTAGTGGACAATGGTCAGGCCTTGTTAGCAAAACAACTTGGCTACAGCTTGAGATCTGGGCTGTGACTGGTAAATGGCTGGAAGGAGACAAGCGCGTTTTGTCCTGTTGTGGATGAATCCCTTACATTGTATTGAAGGCTTTGATCCATCAGTCCGGTCATTACTTTCACTGACGGCCTCGTTACATTCTCCATGAAAGGCCGGCGATGGAGATGAATGCAGAAACCAGACGCACTCCTTCCCCTAGGACCGGCCACCACATGGAGGTTTTCTACGGGTGTGAAGAAAATAACCAGTTCTAATCCTGGTGCAAATCACCCGGACTTATGTCTCGGAGCCGGCGAGTAGAAAAGTGACATTTCCGCCATTTTACCGTAATTAGTTTACAGTAGAAGATGTTTTTCTTCCCACCCAGTAGAAACAACCAGATACGGAAGACGGACGTTAATTAATACTGTATATAGTAATGTTTCCTCCGCTGACACATTGTAACGGAAAGAACATTTTAAAGCAGCAAAGGAGCTGTCACCATGACGTATTCGTCAGATTTACATTCTCTATAAAGATATCAATTAAATAAGAAAAAAGATCTCTTATTTTGCTATTGACAACTGGGCGTTACCAGTTAGAGGGGGTGTGCCTAAGCAGTCTGACATTATCCCGCGGTGTGAATATGTTGTATGTATGTGTGTGTGGTGTGTATATCGTATTTATGTGTGTGTATATACTGTATGGGGCATATTTAGAGATTTTGGCTTTCACGTGACAGAAATCGGGGGCGTGGCCATCGGAAAACCCAACGGATTTGGAAAAAACACAGAATTTAAAAAACAAATTGTGTCGCAAAATCAATCACTCACATGCACCCAGAATAGGTTGAGAACGCGCCGCTGGATCGCGACAGAACCGGGTAAGTAAATCTGCCCCACTGTGTGTGATTGTAACTCACATATGTGAATATACAAATATGTATATTTTTTTAAGGAGGGAGAGAGGCCCCACTCAGAAGATCGCTATGGGG
>CM033649.1:9171890-9202470 GCA_019512145.1 Engystomops pustulosus
TCAGATTACTTATAGGGGGCACCAATCAGATTACTTATAGGGGGGCACCTATCAGATTACTTATAGTGGGGGCACCTATCAGATTACTTATAGGGGGGCACTGGTCAGATTACTTATAGGGGGCACCAATCAGATTACTTAAAGGGGGGCACTGATCAGATTATTTATATGGTGGGCACTGGTCAGATTACTTATAGGGGGCACTGGTCAGATTACTTAAAGGGGGGCACTGGTCAGATTAATTATAGGGGGGGGCACTGGTCAGATTACTTATAGGGGGCACCAATCAGATTACTTATAGGGGGCACCAATCAGATTACTTATAGGGGGCGCCTATCAGATTACTTATAGTGGGGGCACCTCTCAGATTACTCAGATTACTTATAAAGGGGGCACTGGTCAGATTACTTATAGGGGGGCACCTATCAGATTACTTATAAAGGGGGCACTGGTCAGATTAGCATGACAGCGCAGATGCGCCACAAAAAAGATCGAGTGCGCCAAAAATACCGGGGCAATTCAGGGAAAATCGGCAGCAACGGAACTATTCGGGTAACACGAAGAGGAAAAACGCGAAGCGGGCCCGTAGGAAATGAAACCAAGTGTTCAAGAAAGACACAAATCACACACCTTAACCTCATACATGGACTGATTGAATGATGCTTGACACATATAGTACACTAACAAGGACAATTCAGGAAACCTACCATCAAGATTACCCTACTCTAAGGGAGATCGGTGGCAGGTATCTATTCGAAGCCCTCCTCCTATCCTTTTTTTGCGAATCTTTGTATCCAGAACATTGTATGTCTGTTGTTCTGACTAGATGCAAATTTTCTTAGGAGGCTACTGCGCAGTGGAGCAGGAGATACTACAACCCACACCCCGGTGGGTTAAGGTAGCCTTTTGAAACCTCATCCAATAGTCTCATGTGCGAAGTCGCTCTTTTTAGTTGCGCGCATCATCTGAAAAGCTGACGTTTCTGTGCATGCGCTAAACTTAGGTGTTCAGAAGAGTGCCTGGCATGCACGCGACGGAAATCGGGGGCGTGGCCGTCGGAAAACCCGATGGATTTGGAAAAACCGCCGCATTTAAAAAAAAAATTGCTCGCACGGGCCATACTCACATGCACCACGATGAAGACGATGAACTCCGGGGCACCTCGGCGGACTTCGGCGCAGCAGCGACACCTGGTGGACATCGGGCGCAGGACCTTCATGAATCGCCGGAAGACCCGAACACTCGTCGGAGAAGCCGCCGCTGGAACGCGAATGGACCGGGTAAGTAAATGTGCCCCACAATGTTCTGGGATACTAAAAGATTAGCAAAAAAGGGATAGGGCTTCAATAGATGAACCTGCCACCTGATGTACCTTAGTAGGTAGATACGTGATGGTAGGTTTCCTGTAATTGTCATTGTTAGTGTAAAATCTGTGTCAGCATCATCATCAGTCCGTGGTATGAGGTTGAGGAGGTGCTGATTGTGTCTTTCTTGAACACATTTTGGCACAGATTTAAGTTTCCTGGCTGTTTGGATTAAATTGCATCATTCCAATCTCTTTCCTGCAGCTTACCTCTGTTTCATTGATAGTAAACCCTCTGTTATTGACAGCTTCTGCCTCTACCAACATTACTCCCTAGCTCCATTGTTTTGTCCAGGCCTCAAAGCTCTGATCCAATCACTGTTTGGGGCCAGGACTCTGATGCCATATAAGAGTCCTATACACCTTTCTACTATAGGGGTTTATTAGCTCCAAATGTTCTTGTGATTCTGATGTTTGTCTCCTGGAATTCTGACTTTTGGCTTGTGTTTTGACTATTCTTTGCTCTTGTGATTTTGTACTGTGTTTGTCCTGGTTCTGACCTGTATCTGCTGACTCCTCTTATTTGTTTGTATTGTCTTGTCCTGTATTTGTATTTTGCATTTTGGTGCAGGGTGGGAACGTCTCCTGGTTATCCCTTACCACTATGGTTTGCGAAGCAATCAGGCAGGGACAGTCATGACAGGGAGTTTAGGTTCTTCTGCTTCTTGGCCTCCTGCTGACATTCCTGTGTCTCAGCAGCTCTTTGACTCCTTCAGGCACATACATTGTATCACTTCCTCAACAACAAGGAACATTTTGGTTCCTTACTTAATAGTTTACTTACTTTAATGTAACCCCATATTCTGAACTCATCTTTGCTGTTGGATTATGAACTAGTGCTGTCCTTTGGCTTGTACCATGGTCCATGCCTAACCTTTTCCTTCCCTGACCTTGGTCTGTCTTGAACTATTCTCTGCCCAACACCCTGGTGCTTTACACCAGCATATCCGGATCAAATTGGGCCAGATGCCAGTAATATTTGGACTAATCGAAAAGGTAGTGGCCTTGTAATCTTGTCAAAGTAATACGACAACAAAGCAAGTTTACTACATGGATACAAACAGTGGCTAAATAAATACAATGTGTCCTTTATAAAATGTGTATTGAAGGCCATTGAGTCATTGCCATTCCTTTAGGACAATGGATGGTCTACATATAAAAGGGTCATGCATAAGGATGTATGGAACAATCTATCGTCTCCGTGACATTACTCTTGTAAATATTCTATTCTTAAACACATGTTTATGGATCAAGGGCAGTTGTTATATTGAAATGGATTATAAGCCCATGGAAAATAAAAAGTCATGGACATGTCTATATGTAAGCCCATCCATGGAGGACAAATCCTTGACTACATCAGTTCCTTGGGTCACATAATTAAGACATATGTTAAGACACTATACTACAGTCGCCAATACGAGACCCATAGAAATAGTATATATCTATCCTATAGTCATTGTTACAAAGGTATGAAAAGAAATGAATCCAGGCAGGCATTAAATCTGTAAAGACTTGATATTATGTCAAGTCTTAAAGGGATAGTATGACATTGACAGTGGATTGCTATGTATCTCGCAATTGGAATTCTCAACAGAACCAGTCCCAACAAGACCCATGGCCCATCAACTCTTCTCAAAACCCAACTCAAGTAATCAGAAACAATAGTTTTGCTCTTAAAAATGAATTTTTAGATTTTATTACAATTTTCTGTTAAAACGTACTTATCACAGAGCAATGACAAAAGTTTTGGGGCACGCGATCTGTTTTTGGCGCAATCGCTCCGACTTTCATGCGACACAAATCAGGGGAGTGGCTGTCGTACAACCCAACTGATTCGGACTGAGTGCAGGACTTACATGCACCAGGAAGAAGATGGTGAACTCCGGTGGACCTGAGCGGGGAAGCGACACATGCAGGATACCGGGCGCACGATCTTAGTGAATCGTGGCAGCTCCGAATCCTCGTTAGACAATGCACATCGGGTATCGCGACGGGACGGGTAAGTAAATGTGCCCCATTACATGACATCCCAGTGGCTTGGAAATGCACGTCTAGACAAACTAATGGACATGAAAGAGACATTACTCAGGAAGATTCTTAGAGAGATCCCACCAAATGACAGACCTGCCTAGAGAAAACCTTCAGCAACAACAAGACTGGATCCCAAAATTGCTTCTCTGCAGCACCATGGACAATGAGACAGTTCGCTGCAGCCGTGCGCACTCTTCTGAAAAGCCGAAGTTTAGCGCATGCACAGAACTTCAGCTTTTCAGATGAGTGCGCGCAACTAAAGCGAACTGCGCACTGAAGAACTGATGGGAGGAGGTTTCAAAAAGGCTACCGGGGTGTGGGTTAGTAGTAGCTCCTGCTCCACTACGCAGTAGCCTCCTAAGAAAATTTGCATATAGATCAGACAAAAGACATACAATGTTCTGGGATACTAAAAGATTAGCAAAAAAAAGGATAGGGCTTCAATAGATGAACCTGCCACCTGATCTACCTTAGTAGGTAGATACGTGATGGTAGGTTTCCTGTAATTGTCATTGTTAGTGTAATATATGTGTCAGCATCATCATCAGTCCGTGGTATGAGGTTGAGGAGGTGCTGATTTGTGTCTTTCTTGAACACATTGGGGGTCATTTACTAAGGGCCCGATTCGCGTTTTCCCGACGTGTTACCCGAATATTTCCGATTTGCGCCGATTTTCCCTGAATTGCCCCGGGATTTTGGCGCACGCGATCGGGTTGTGGCGCATCGGCGCTGGCATGCACGCGACGGAAATCGGGGGCGTGGCCGTCGGAAAACCCGATGGATTTGGAAAAACCGCCGCATTTAAAAAAAAAATTGCTCGCACGGGCCATACTCACATGCACCACGATGAAGACGATGAACTCCGGGGCACCTCGGCGGACTTCGGCGCAGCAGCGACACCTGGTGGACATCGGGCGCAGGACCTTCATGAATCGCCGGAAGACCCGAACACTCGTCGGAGAAGCCGCCGCTGGAACGCGAATGGACCGGGTAAGTAAATGTGCCCCACAATGTTCTGGGATACTAAAAGATTAGCAAAAAAGGGATAGGGCTTCAATAGATGAACCTGCCACCTGATGTACCTTAGTAGGTAGATACGTGATGGTAGGTTTCCTGTAATTGTCATTGTTAGTGTAAAATCTGTGTCAGCATCATCATCAGTCCGTGGTATGAGGTTGAGGAGGTGCTGATTGTGTCTTTCTTGAACACATTTTGGCACAGATTTAAGTTTCCTGGCTGTTTGGATTAAATTGCATCATTCCAATCTCTTTCCTGCAGCTTACCTCTGTTTCATTGATAGTAAACCCTCTGTTATTGACAGCTTCTGCCTCTACCAACATTACTCCCTAGCTCCATTGTTTTGTCCAGGCCTCAAAGCTCTGATCCAATCACTGTTTGGGGCCAGGACTCTGATGCCATATAAGAGTCCTATACACCTTTCTACTATAGCAGCATGTTATAGAGCAGGAGGAGCTGAGCAGATTGTACATAGTGTCCTATCTGCAGGCAGCATGTTATAGAGCAGGAGATGCTGAGCAGATTGTACACAGTGTCCTATCTACAGGCAGCATGTTATAGAGCAGGAGAAGCTGAGCAGATTGTACATAGTGTTCTTACCTGCAGGCAGCATGTTATAGAGCAGGAGGAACTGAGCAGATTGTACATAGTGTCCTATCTGCAGGTAGCATGTTATAGAGCAGGAGGAGCTGAGCAGATTGTACATAGTGTTCTGGACAAAACGCGGAGTGTAAAAAGCAAATTGTGTCGCAAGAACAACACTCACATGCATCGGGAAGAAGTAGGTGAACTCCGGCGGACCTAAGTGGGGGAAGCGACAGATGCAGGAAATTGGCCGCACAATCTTTGCGGCAGACCCCGAATCCTCGTCGGACAACGGACGGGTAAGTAAATGTGCCCCTCTATCTTTATGGGTGGGGGATGCATGTTTCCAAGGGCGAGCAGCTCAATTCAACTCTTTCCCTTTCCTTGACCTACAAGTGGAGGACTACACGTTGGAGATTGCTGTGTATTTATGACGATGACATTCTAGAATGGATGTACAGGCGGTCCCCTACTTAAGGACACCCGACTTACAGACAACCCATAGTTACAGACGGACCCCTCTGCCCACTGTGACCTCTGGTGAAGCTCTCTGGATGCTTTACTATAGTCCCACACTGCAATGATCAGCTGTGATGTGTCTGTAATGAAGCTTTCTTGATAATTCTTGGTCCAATTACAGCAAAAATTTTGAAACTCCAATTGTCACTGGGGCAAAAGAAAAAATTTTGTCTGGAACTTCAATTATAAAATATACAGTTTCGACTTACATACAAATTCAACTTAAGAACAAAACTCCAGACCCTATCTTGTATGTAACCCGGGGACTGCCTGTAATAGAAGATTATATATGAATCTAGATAAAAGTGTCAATAACCGTGGAGAACTTACCAGCAGATCCTGTGTTATATATACCTTTAATATGAGCGGATTCAC
This sequence comes from Engystomops pustulosus, assembly GCA_019512145.1. NCBI lineage: Eukaryota > Metazoa > Chordata > Amphibia > Anura > Leptodactylidae > Engystomops > Engystomops pustulosus. The sequence goes on from CM033649.1 coordinate 9,177,781, forward strand.
CGCCTGGTGATAAATCCCTCCTGGAAGCTTCCAGGTCTCGCACAACTTTTATTTGCGACGTATAAGAGTCAGACAATGAGCGATGTTACTGTGTGACTCTGATGCTACGGGGCAGAGGCTCCCAATAATGGGAGACAGACAGATTTGTGACATCACATGATTGAACCTGAAGATGTTCTCTCTCCGGGCGCAGGCTTTCTGCTCACTTTGTTGCCAGTTACTGTCAGGTCTTTGCCAGCTTCCTCTTCTCCATTGTTATTAAGACTGGCAGGAACATTCAGAGCTCAGACTCAATGGCAGCGAATGCACCTGCTTGTGATATAGTGTAGATTAGCAGCTGGCGCCGGCCTTATCCGAGACAGCCGCTTCTATACTTCTCCAATCCATAGATCAGAGATGTTAAATGTTTATTCCATCTATTTCCATACAAATAGACAGTGTCCTTTCTGCAGGTAGTATGTTATAGAGCAGGAGGAGCTGAGCAGATTGTATATAGTGTCCTTTCTGCAGGTAGTATGTTATAGAGCAGGAGGAGCTGAGCAGATTGTATATAGTGTCCTATCTGCAGGAAGCATGTTATAGAGCAGGAGGAGCTGAGCAGATTGTATATAGTGTCCTATCTGCAGGCAGCATGTTATAGAGCAGGAGGAGCTGAGCAGATTGTATATAGTGTCCTATCTGCAGGCATCATGTTATAGAGCAGGAGGAGCTGAGCAGATTGTATATAGTGTCCTATCTGCAGGCAGCATGTTATAGAGCAGGAGGAGCTAAGCAGATTGTACATAGTGTCCTATCTGCAGGCATGTTATAGAGCAGGAAGAATAGAGCAGATTAAAAGAAGACAATTTGTAGAGGCAGATTGAGGAATGGGGATATCTTCTTGCATCATAATCATTCAAATCTCCCCTCAGGATGTAATTGATACCATTGCTTCCTTACCCAAGGCTGAGGTATACAGGTAATGCATCCTTTGTCTATGACCCAGAGATATACATTTTGTTTTTTTCATATATATCTCTATATACTGTTTGTGTCTATTCAGTAATTACAGTACAGGCAGTCCCCGGGTTACGTACAGGATCGGTTCTGTAGGTTTGTTCTTAAGTTGAATTTGTATGTAAGTCGGAACTGTATACTTTATAATTGTAGCTCAAGACAAAAAATCTTTTTGGTCTCTGTGACAATTGGATTTAAAAATGTTGGGTTGTCATAAGAACCAGGATTAACAATAAATCCTAATTACAGACGCCTGTGATAACTGTTATAGCTGTGTATTTTAGCCTGGGGCTAAAGAACAGTAAATTACCAACATCCAGAGGTCCGTTTGTAACTAGGGGTCGTCTGTAAGTCTGGTGTTCTTAAGTAGGGGACCGCCTGTATTCTGTACATCTAGTATTCAGTAACCTCCTCCCTATTGTTATTTATAACCCTGCGTCCAGACTAAACAATAGCACAAACCCCTATAAATCCATTGGCTTTGAACAGGTGTCACTCGCCCTTGGTCCTGCACACATGTTACATTACGGGCTGTGACATACTTTGCCGTATGACAGAATTTGGGGGCCAGTATTCAGAAACGACCCTGTATCCTAATTTTTTCCATGCTACGTTATGTCGAGAATGATCAAAGGAGCCAAGTCTTATGACCGAACTATGAAAGCCCGTACAAAGCCTGGAGGACATCACAGAGCGTCGCCCAGTGTACGATTCCGGTATTCTTTTTATAGTCTTACTGAACTGGATGACATTTTTGCTGAGACTTAATATAGACCCCGTACAGGATGATAGGAAACATAAGAGCACCGGGTGACTTAACTCTATTCTCTCAACAAGAAAGGGGCTCTTTGAAGACTCGCTTCCTAAAAGATACTGCCCCTTTCTTTTATATCGGGCGCCAAGTTCACCTCCACCCGGGAGCCCTCAGAGCAAATGAAGTTGGAGTTCACAAGTAGGTTTTATGGACAGTCACCTGGGCCACGTGCGCTCGCAGATAAAATGTCTCACATCGAACACGATTTACAGGAAAGAGATTAAAAAAAAAGTAGCAGAAGTGACAATTTTTGGGGGGAAAAGTTCCCAAGTTGGCTAAAGATACAAGACAAGTTTTGGCCATAATAATAATAATGATTCCTTTATTTATATATCGCACACAGATTAAGCAGCGCTACACAGAGCTTCCCAAATCAGTCTCCGTCCCCAATGGGGCTCACAATCTAATCGTATGTTTTGGAGTGTGGGAGGAAATTGGAGGACCCGGAGGAAACCCATGCAAACATGGAGAGAACATACAAACTCTTTGCAGATGTTGGCCTGGATGGGACTTGAACCCAGGTCCACAGTTAACCACTGAGCCACCATGCCGCCCTATAATGAAGTATTGTCACCTATATGGAGTATGGGGAGTTCTACCCCTCTAGGGGGCAGATGTACATTAGTCGAATGCAGGGTTTTTAGTGACTTTTTAGGGCATTGGGCTAGTTGCACAATTTTTGAGCCCTTTTTCTAGCTGCACACTGGAGTTCTCCGTGTAGTGGTTATCCTTTTTGTATTTCTTCTACTGCAAGATGTTTGTGCCTTATTTAAAAGAAATGGACCATCACGAATCTACATTGTAAAGTAGTTCCCGATGGAGATTCCCCCTTAGTGCAGTCTTAGTCTTTAATTCAGCCCTTATTGAAATAACTATTAATTTGTTCTTTATGCAAATTACTTGCAGAGGCTACTGGGGGCGTGGAGTAGCCTCAGAGAGCTCCAAGGGTGAAAGCTACTCCACGCCCCCAGTCACCCATGCATACCCACCTACCCGCTCCTCTTTGCTGCACATCTCCGGCAGCAGGCGAGTTCTGCTAAAGAGCAGGAGCACCTGTGTCGCTGGAGACACCCTCTGCTGCCGGCACATCAACGGCAGATGATCGGAGCTACTGCGCATGCGCAGAAGCTCCCCGGTGGCAAACGTGTCTTTGGCAGCGAAACAGGTGCTGTTGCGTTTCCACATAGCTTGCCTGCTGCTAGAGATGTGATAGTGAAGAGGAGCAATGAGGAGGCAGGCATTCAGGGGCAACTGGAGGCGTGGAATAGCCTTCACCCCATAGGCTCTCTGAGGCTACTCCACGCTCCCAGTAGCCTCTGCAACAAATTTGCATAAAGAAAAAATAAACAACATTTCACTAAGGGCTGTACAAAAGATTAAGATAAAAACGTTGTGCAGTGGCCCCACTAAGGGGGAATCTCCATCCATTCCTTTAATGGCAGATTTCCTTTAAATTGTTTTGCACCTATAAAGGAGCAAATAATTTAGCAAAAACACTCAAATCGCCACCATGCCTAGGAAAGCGTCCTTTTTTTTAAATTTGCACTTAAAAAGTCTACAAAAAAATCCTGCATTTGACAAAGAGGTGAGACTACAAGTGCAAAAAGAACTCGGTAGAGGCGTAAAAAGAGCTAAAAAAGAATAAATAACCCCTCTATATCTATAATCTTGGCATATGATGAAATCATATTGAAGTGAAATTCATTGAAGAGCAATGTAGCTGTTGTCCTCGTAATATAGTTTTTCTGGGAAATATGGGGGCACATTTCTCATATGATGGTGCTCCTGCACTGCAGACACTAGTACAGATAATACAGACATAACATACACTGCAGACACTAGTACAGATAATACAGACATTACATACACTGCAGACACTAGTACAGATAATACAGACATAACATACACTGCAGACACTAGTACAGATACTACAGACATTACATACACTGCAGACACTAGTACAGATAATACAGACATTACATACACTGCAGACACTAGTACAGATAATACACACACTACAGACACTGCAGACACTAGTACAGATAATACAGACACTACATACACTGCAGACACTAGTACAGATAATACAGACACTACATACACTGCAGACACTAGTACAGATAATACAGACACTACATACACTGCAGACACTACACACATTACATACACTGCAGACACTAGTACAGATAATACAGACACTACATACATGCAGGTAGCATGTTATAGAGCAGGAGGAGCTGAGCAGATTGTACATAGTGTCCTATCTGCAGGCAGCATGTAATAGAGCAGGAGGAGCTGAGTAAATTGTACATAGTGTCCTATCTGCAGGCAGCATGTTTTAGAGAAGGAGGAGCTGAGCAGACTTTACATAGTGTCCTATCTGCAGGCAGCATGTTATAGAGCAGGTGGAGCTGAGCAGATTGTACATATTGTCCTATCTGCAGGCAGCATGTTATAGAGCAGGATGAGCTGAGCAGATTGTACATAGTGTCCTATTTGCTGATTGTGAAGAAATACATTAGTGGATTACTAGTCAAGTGAACAGTCTCTGTATCCGTATAAAATACGGTGGGCTGGCAAATGATGGATGAGTGACGATTGGCTGGCTGACAGAATGCCCCTCCCCCTGGTTCTGCTTTCCCTGGATACTGCACGTGTATACAGCAGCATAAGGTGCACAACCATATGTAACACGTATTTGATTCGTTCCCATAGACTTCTATGGGGCTTACAGAACGGCAAGAGAAAATAGAACGTGCTCTATATTTTTTTATGTCTTGCTCGCAGTGCGGTACGGTGGAAAATACGGCCATGTACATGGATGGACCTATTCCCCATTGAAATAATTGTGACTACCCACAAATACTTGGAGGGACCAGGAGCGGAGAGATGTTGTTCTTGGGAAATATTGTGCGATCAAGTCAGGTCCATGTCAGTCTCACATCTATCAACCTCTAATCATGTATTTCCGTGGCCGCTGTTCCCGGTAGATGATGTAAGACTGACATGGACCTGACTTGATCGCACAATATTTCCCAAGAACAACATCTCTCCGCTCCTGGTCCCTCCAAGTATTTGTGCTCCAGATTTTCTTCTTTGGTTCCAAGATTGAGAAGAGATAAACAAATGGTCCTCTCAGTCTGAGCTTATTCTATGGGATGAGAAGCCGCTCTCTGCTACTAACCCCTCACTAAAATCTGCTAAATTGGGTGATTAAATTTTAGGAAGGCCTCCAGATTCCCCTTTGGACTGTATTTAATATCTGTAAAGCTGCCTCTTAGCTTTGCCAAAGTAAACATCATTGCAAGCAGTTCAAAGGTGAGTAATCCGAAATGTTTCTCTTAGCCTGAAAGGAATCTGTTTTAGGACTGAACTCAGCATGTAAGGGAGTGCCCCGGCTCCCAGCATGGGGGGCAGACCTGCATCTGTGTACACAACACTCACTGCTCCCCCACACAAATACTGAAAAAATTCTCATTAAAAATTATTGCTGTGTCAACATGTGAGGCTGGCGGTCCCAAATCTGGAAAATCCATTCATTTCTTCTCCCAGCAGAGGAGCCTAAGGGAGATAGAGCCCAAAAGTGAAGTCATCTGCTGCGGCCCCTCCTGTCACTCAGCATCCAGACCCTGACCTCTCCTGTGCTGTCAGGACGCTAGAAAGAAGGAAAGATCTGGATAGATAGATAGATAGATAGATAGATAGATAGATAGGCAGCATGTTATAGAGCAGGAGGAGCTGAGCAGATTGTACATAGTGTCCTATCTGCAGGCAGCATGTTATAGAGCAGGAGATGCTGAGCAGATTGTACACAGTGTCCTATCTACAGGCAGCATGTTATAGAGCAGGAGAAGCTGAGCAGATTGTACATAGTGTTCTTACCTGCAGGCAGCATGTTATAGAGCAGGAGGAACTGAGCAGATTGTACATAGTGTCCTATCTGCAGGTAGCATGTTATAGAGCAGGAGGAGCTGAGCAGATTGTACATAGTGTTCCAGTGATGTCACAGTACAGAGATAATACACACAGTGATGTCACAGTGCAGGGATAATACACACAGTGATGTCACAGTATAGGGATAATACACTCAGTGATGTCACAGTACAGGGATAATACACACAGTGATGTCACAGTACAGGGATATTACACAGTGATGTCACAGTACAGAGATAATACACACAGTGATGTCACAGTTATAATTGAAGGCAGATAAATGCCGTTGCTTTCTTATGCCAAGTCCACTCCTGTGTAGAAGGGTGAAATCTTTTGCCCTCCATATGTTATTGTTTAATATTAGTCTTGTTGCTCTACACAGCCAGGGAATGTTATGACTGTATAATGGGATGTCATGCTTAACTATTGCAAACACGATACCCCAATAAATCGTCCTGATGACATGGAAGTCATTCTTTTCCCATCTGCTGCTCTAACCATCATCCCGATGCATGACAGCGCTATGCTCAGTTACTATAAGTACAGGCACCAAATATATATCTGGGAATCTGATAACGGGGCGGTCACACCACACACATCCACAAATACAGGGATTGAGTTTCCACTGTAAATTTATATATGTTGTAATTTAAAAAAAAAAAATGTTGGTAAAAATTGTAATAAAAGTAGTAACATAAATCTGTTGGAATATATTGTACTTATTGTGGAGTTGTCCTACAATCAGAACTTATCAGCTGTTGTTGTAGGGTCTGATCAAAGGGGGGGGGGCTGATTAGATGAAGGTGTTGTTATGCACTTATGCTGCAACTCCATCAAATCTCAATTGCAAAAAAATATAGTCAAGACCAACTCATATTGTATAAATGGAACAATATGGATATTGTTTTTGTGCCTTTCAAATGGGTATGTCATGGGGTCCCACATGGGGGGCCCAGCCATAGGAACCCTTGCAAACTGATATCAGATATTCCAGACTTAGGGAAACCTTCATCACTTGTGAAATAATCCCAATTACTTGCGAACCACCATTAATTGCAGTGATCTTCCCCTTTAAGCTACTCTATGCCAATGAGTGCAGCAGAGTGGAGCGGAGCAAGGTGTTCCGATCCTGCACTCATGGACTTTCTATAGCCCGTGGACATTCACAAGTGTCTACACAATTACATTTGCCCAGTAGATGCTGGATACATCAGGAGGTCAATGCCTCGGGACAAGGAAACCCTCTTAGTACTTATCTTGAAGACAGGTGGTAATTTTTTATTGTGGATCATCCCTTTAAACTGGACTTACGTTTTTTAGAAACCCCATGATCATTGTTCAGGATCTTCATGGGGTAGAGAGAAGCTTAAAAAGTATCTCTCTTGAAACCTCTCTGTATTATAAAGAAAGCTCAGTTATCTCACTGCCAACTTCTCTCACCCTTTGGGGCAATGCCAGAAAATAGAATAAATTCTGCAAAATATGCAAATACACATTCCCTCTGAGATTCCTCTGTAGCAGTTAAGGATCTTCGTGGGCTTCACTATGCAGAACCTTTTGAGGAAAGTGTGGATTTCTTTTCCGGGGGTCTGCAAGTTCCACATTGACACAATAATCATCCTCTCTTCTCTCGGCACAAAACGGTTGCAGATGAAGTTAGAGAAGGGAAAATCCTTTGCCACCATCTTGATCGCTTCCCAATATTTTCTACAAACGTTCACGGAGATGTAGGTCACATAGAAGAGCCCAGTGAACATGAGTTGGATCCCGAAGATTTCAAAGGCTTCTTTGGTCATGTCAAGCACCATTCCCTCTACCGCCTTTAGCTTCAGTGCCACCGTGTCCTTCATGTTGGGCAGAAGCTTTGGAGGCTCCTGACTGGTCTTTGAAGCCCCTGGTGGCTGCTGCTGCTTGGAGGAGGTTTTAGAGTTCGAAGTAGCTGCTAGGGCCTACTACTCATTCTTCTCCTCAACGTTCTTGGTCTTCTGTTGCTTCTTCTTTATGGGGAGTTTGCTTGAAGAGGCCATGGCTTCTTTCAGGCTTTCTTTGGAGATGAGTTTCTTAAGTGATTTTGTATTTAAGTGTTTAAGTAATGGATTTGCTTATCTTCCAAAAGAGGGCGGAGCTATGCAAATCCTCACGGTCATGTTACTGCACTTGATCTAAAGAAATTTTGATTTTTCAATTTTTATTTCGAAGAAATACCCAATGTCCTCTGTTCTCCCAGTGCCTATATTGCTTTATCTATGTCCCCTATTGAGTTTCCTTTTAAAATCACTGCTAACTGTTCTGTATGTCATAGACAGGGTCGGCACCAGGTTTCAGGAGGCCCCTGGGTGACAGAGCCTCATTGGGCCCCTTTGCATTGAACTCACATGGCGGGATTAAAAATTCAGAATATAAAACAGTCTCCTGTTCCCTAAAAAATACTATACAGCCCTTTCATGGTAATTTTATTTAACGTTCCGTTAGTTTAAATAGCGTTATATAATGTTCCCCCCTTACACCCTATGGATTCATAAGATACAGTCACCCCTCACCCCATGGATTCCTTATGTACAGCTTTATCTGGGCCCCTCAGCAGCTCTGGGCCCCGGAACATACCTAGGTATACCCAGTGTTGGCTCTGGCACTCGTCATAGACATCTCTCTTCCATTGTCCCATTTCAGTGCAATGGAGGTGTGTCCATGACTCTGTGGAGGCTTCAGAGCATAAGTCAGGAGCCGTTTAAGCAGACACCAGAAAGAAGAGATAAATAAAGTAACGCTATCACCGGTGCAGAACAGAGGGCACCAGGTATGTTGAATATTTAGCATTTCCAGGTCGAGAGTCACTTTTTTTGTAGAAAACTAAGCTTTAGATAAAACATATGGGCAACAGGCACATCACCAAATATTCTGCACATGTACTGGTTCCGTGGGAGGCAGCCCGCAAAAATATTGTTGAAAAGGAAAAATATGTATTTTTTGTATGCCTTTATCAAAAAGTTTTAATTTTCTGATTTAATTATAGACTAAACTTTTCAGTATTCAACCTCTAATGACCAAGATCTGCCCTCAGTCTGTTCAAACCACAGGCCGCGGCTCTGGGCAGGGTCACCAACCTTATTTTTTTCTCTTTACTGGACAACTCTGATGACAAATATTTTTACAGACATATTCAGAGACAAAAAGTAATCATGAAGATAATAAGTGATATTGGTCCATAGTCCAAATACTGACATTGACAATATTCATTGAACTCTTTTAACAAGCTTAATAAGGAGCTCAGCTTTCATTTTATAGACAGCTGTGGGAAAATGAAAGCTGATCTCTGATTGGTTGCTATGGGCAAACATAACAGTTCTGCTCTAAGACACTTCTGATAACTCTGGCCCATTATTTTATGCCCTGCCCTGGATCCTATCAATGGTTTCTCTAAGGTACCCAAATTGTTACCAAGCCCTATTATTCATCATTCTAGACCCAAGGCCATGGAATAATTATATTATAGGCACAGTAGTCCTTTGCCTATAGGTGGTCCTGGGAAATCAGTGTGTGAGAATCAGTAGATAAATATTATTGGTGGAGGACACGCACAACAATCTAGAAAAAAATTGTAGAATGCGCTATAAAATGGCCAAGGCCAAAAGTGCAAAAATAGTAGAAAAACTCAAAAATATTCCATATTTTTCCATAAAAACATTCCATTGGCAAGGCCCCGGACCAGAAGTGAGACTTCCCTATCCAATGCAACCAATCATTGGCCTCAACAGTAACCTTTACAAGAACAGAGACCAATCAGCAATGATATTACTGTCCAGGTACATGTTGCCACTGCCGCCAGTGATTGGCCACACAATTATCGGTCCAGCATAGACCAAAAACAGGAAATGGGGGCTGGAATGGAGCACTAGTAGAAGGTGGGAATTCCTTAGTTTATTCTATACCTTCTCTGACACCCTCTTTAATTTTTGGGAACACTCATTCACACGATGGTGGAGATTTATCATGAAACTCCCACCGATCAGCAAGTTCTGCCTTATCCCGTGAATAGGTCCTAATTTGTTTGGTGGGAAAACCCCTTTAATGAATTCCCCCCCAATGGCTCAATCTATTGGAATCTATGTAGATGCCATTCAGAGTTCAGGGCATGTTGGTCAAATTCCATGTCGGAAAACCTTGAATCAAATTTCGACCCAATTTTTTGATCCAAATTTGTGTTCCAAAATATTTACCCTTCCAGGATAGATTTGATTCTTTGATATATTTTTGTATTCTAGGATGGAAACAATTTGTTACGGTATTTGCCCCCAGTTCTGTGTTCTCCGACATCACATCTTGCGGCAGAACCTTATGGCACTTCATGGGGGTCATTTACTAAGGGCCCGATTCGCGTTTTCCCGACGTGTTACCCGAATATTTCCTATTTGCTTCGATTTCCCCTTAATTGTCCCGGGATTTTGGTGCACGCGATCGGATTGTGGCGCATCAGCGCTGGCATGCACGCTACGGAAATCGGGGGGCGTGACCGAACGAAAACCCGACGGATTCGGAAAAACCGCCGCATTTAAAACAAAAAATCTGTCGCGGAGCTTGCACTTACCTTCACTCAGCCCGAGCCGGTGAACTCCAATGCGTTCCGATGCCTTTCAGCGCAGCAGCGCCACCTGGTGGACGGCGGAGGAACTACCTTAATGAATCCCGGCCGGACCCGAATCCAGCGCAGAGAACGCGCCGCTGGATCGCGAATGGACCGGGTAAGTAAATCTGCCCCCATGTGTTGATCATGTATCATCAGTCCCACCCGCATCAGTAATCATTCCAGGCAGCAGAACAGAGGCCGCTACATAATGGTTATTTCATTGTTATCCGTCCTTTTGTTACAGTATAACATGTTACACTCCGGGATATCCCCTTTAAGAGAGCGAAAATGTATCTTTCCCCATAAGGCACAATGTAGAGAGATAAATCAGAGAACGGACTGTTTCATTGTACTTTCCTAGGTAATCTCTAGGACATCTAGCAGCAGTGTAACCCAATCCGCTCAGTTTAAATAGCCCGGTATACAGGGGATTGTATTGCAGAACACTAAAATAGAAGTTGACATATTATTTAGACACATAACACAATATTGAACTCTTGAGCATGTAAGTTGTTAAAAGACACTAAGAAATTGGTTAGAAATGAGTAAACCTTGGACGGCCGCCAGGATCCAGTGTAAACACAGTCATTGTAGAGAGATGGCTGGACAAGGTTATGAACGAGCTGTGTGACAGCCGCAGAAGCTTCAAACTATAGATGAGATTGTGGCTTTGGGAATCATTTTATTTTTGGACTTTTTTCTTTTTAATCTTTGTTAGTAAGGGGGTCCTCTATTGGGTGCTCCAACCAATTAGTTTAGAAGTTTAGCAGATGGAGGGGGATAAGGAGGACCGAATCACAGGGATATATGGGGGGCCCATCACTGAAAGCAGCAGTACCATGCCAGGGACATGGCGGGATCGACCCATGATAGTCATTTACAAGTATATTGTTGCTTGCAGGACACCAATACAGTTGAAGCTCATGGGAGAGCAGGAGGCCATAGACTTCCTGCTCCACCATTTTCTATTTTGTAGGCCACAATACACTTTAAACCAATCACCTTATATAACTGTATTGTTGTCTGCATGACACCAGTACAGTTGAGGCCCATGGTAGAGCAGGAGGCCATAGGCTTCCAGCTCTACCACTTTCTATTTTGTAGGCCATAATCCACTTGAGGTCGATCCCCTGCAAGATAATGGGGCAACAGACAGGATTCCCGAAACCTGGCTCCAGGACCTTGCACCAGGGTCCTGCATTCTGTCTCTGAAGGGAACACATCCGAGGCCATTGTTATAAAATAGGAACACGATAAGGGGTATTATTGAAGGGGGTATATTGTGGCAATTATTTTTAAAAGGGACACATCAGGGCGCTTTATTCAATGGGGCACATTATGGGTCATTGATTTTCTTATTCTTATTCTGGAAAATTATATGGAATACTTAAAGGAAATATACCACTAGGATGAAGGATTGTAAACCAAGCACACTTACATGCTGGTGTGAGACCCCTCTGGAAGGATCTGCTCTTCTTTTAGCTTCTTATGGTGCGGTTTTTACAAAAAGGGTTAAACAATTTTGCAAATGAGCTTGAGGGGTTCCAAGCTCAATTGACATACATAGAGCCCGGAGACCCTCTGGCTAATTTGCATAATTTTAAAGCCCCTTTTCTGTACAAACAAGGGGATAAGAAGCTAAAGGAAGAGCAGATTCTGCCAGAGGGAGCACACACCAGCAGGTACGTGTGCATGGTTTACAATCCTTCATCCTAGTGGTGGATTTTCTTTAAGGGGGCAATATTCAATGGGGTACAACATGGGACATTATTGAGCATAAGAGGAATTAATCATAGGGGACACTTAGGACAATATTAATAAAGGAATACTCATAGGGGGCATTGTTAATTAAAGAGGTAATTTAGCATATAAAAATGTAAGGGGCATACATTGGCACTGTGCCTCAGAAATAAAGCAACAGTATTGTCATAATGTGGGGTAGCTGCAGGATGGATTCAGAAAAAAATGAAACTATCCAAAGATATCTGTGCTACAAATTTAATAGGGCTGGAAGAAGCTATCATGGTGACCTGGACCAAGAAATCACGAAATCTCTACTGTACCGCTTAACTACTCTACCACTTTATGATCAATGTATAAGGGCAATGTTGGTATTGGTATACAGGCAGTCCCCGGATTACATACAAGATAGGGTCCATAGGTTTGTTCTTAAGTTGAATTTGTATGTAAGTCGAAACTGTATATTTTATAATTGTAGATCCAGACAAAAAATGTTTTTGCCCCAGTGACAATCTGAGTTTCAAAATTTTATGGTGTAATTGGACCAAGGATTATCAATAAAACTTCATTACAGACACCTTACAGCTGATCATTGCAGTCTGGGACTATAGTATAGCATCCAGAGGGGTCCGTCTGTAACTAGTGGTCGTATTTAAGTCGGGTGTCCTTAAGTAGGGGACCGCCTGTACCTGTGTTGGGTAAAATTTTGCCTTTTCCCCATCCTGTACCCTTAGATAAACTTTTGAATTTGCTGCTGCCTAGAGAATTTTGCCAAAAATATCTTGTTCTTAAATAAATCTACACCAAAAGTCAAATTTTACCAAATACAATATGTCCTTGAGATCTACAGCAAAATTTTTCAACATCATCTAGACATATTTATAAAACAAAAAAAAAATTACTATCTGCATATTTAATGGCCTAGATGATTACAAATGTTTCAAAAGTGTCCACAAATTTTAATAACTTACACCGTGTCAATGACTATTTACCAACCGGTAGCACACAACAGTCTAAACAACCATAACAAAGACAAGCCCATTATGTTTTTGAAAAAAATCAAGATTTTTTTTTTTTTTGCTCCCAATATGTGATTGCACGATGAACCGATGAGAGCGCGTAGGGTTAACCACTCTACTTTACATTTCCAAATATGCAAAAAAAAAGTGCTAATTACGGTGCGGCCAGCCGTGGAGCGGCACATTATAATAATTGTGATTTTCGATTGATTTTGGAGTATTTTTGTTTCACTAACCCCCTTAGCCCTGCATTAATCCCTGTAATTTTCCACATTCTGCCGCCTCTTCAGAGAAGTGCGCGCCTTGCGTTTAGTATCTCTTAAATGGGGGAATTGTGGACAGACAATTTCAGACACTGATACCAGCTCTGAAGAGCCGGCAGCCTGTGTGTCGGTGAACAGTGTCGCCATTAGATCAAAAACAGAATCCTCGGCACAAGTGCATCTCAGCTTTGAGGATAGTCAAGCATCCGAACATCTGCCCAAGATACAACAACACAAACTGATCATAATGCAGCAGAGGAGACCTCACTGTAACCACACAACTGCTAACATAAGGATAGACTACAAGTCTCCGTATTATATCATCATATCTTAAAGGGAATGTCTATTTTTTAAACAAAAAAAAAACAATTATTTACCTATTTATTCCGTTTTAATGTATTGTTCTTTAGTTAAGTAATTTTAAAAATAATTACCATATATACTCGAGTATAAGCCGAGGCCCCTAGTTTTATCACAAAAACCTGGGAAAACCTATTGACTCAAGTATAAGCCGAGGGTGGGAAATGCATTGGTCACAGCCTCCCCAGTACATAGCCTGCCGGACCATGCCCAATAGTATATAGCCAGCATCTGCTCCCCAGTATATAGCCTGCCAGCCCATATCGCCCGGTAAATAGCCAGCCCCCTGCCCCAGTATATATCCAGCCCCTTGCCCCAGTATATAGCTGGCCCCCTCCCCCAGTATATAGCCAGCCCCCTGCCCCAGTATATAGCCAGCCCCCTGCCCCAGTATATAGCCACCAGCGGGGGAAGCCGGAAAGGTGAGTTTTGATATAGATTTTTTTTACTCGAGTATAAGCCAAGTTTGGGTTTTCAGCACATTTTTCTGTGCTGAAAAACTAGGCTTATACTCGAGTATATATAACTATCGTTTTGTTACATTTTTTTAGTTTTCATAGCTTCAAATACCATCCAAATGCATAGCTTCTATTATTATCCTACAAAATTGTGGACATCTGTCACCACTAGGGGAAGTTACTGCTAATAAAATATTTACAATTGATCCAGGACACAAATAGAAATGCTCTGGGTTCCCACTATGTTGACCGTGTCTCATATAAAAAATAAATTTGATCAGTTCCTCCTGCTCTATAACATGCTGCTTGCAGATAGGACACTATGTACAATCTGCTCAGCCCCTCCTGCTCTATAACACACTGCTTGCTGATAGGACACTATGTACAATCTGCTCAGCCACTCTTGATCTATAACATGCTGCCTGCAGATAGGTCACTATGTACAATCTGCTCAGCTCCTCCTGCTCTATAACATGCTGCCTGCAGATAGGACACTATGTCCAATCTGCTCAGCTGCTCCTGCTTTATAACATTCTTTGCAGATACTATGCACAATGACATAGTGTAGGACACCGGCAGTGGCTTCCCTAAATCTATGCTATCTTTGTTGTTGTGACGGATCAGCAGATACACTTAGAAAGTACTCGCTACTAACCAAAACATCACTTTTTGCTAAAGGAAGCTCTTGTTTTTTTACCCTTTTTTCTCAGTCAGTAGAAGCTGATAGAGCAAGCAGTGATCCCCAGCAAATTATTTGGTGATATTGGAGGTTTAACCTCCATTAGTGTAACATACAAAGGTCTGTGGGTGGAGTTCCCCTTTAAGAGACATCACTGGCCATCACAGAGCACTGCATGAGCCACCGCTATATACCTTCTGGAGCTCAGAGACAGAATAACGTCCTACCTTCCAGATCAGAGGAAATCTTTGACTTTGTAGTTAGACCAGCACTTGGCTCAGGTCTTCTCTGTGTTTGCCAAAGGACCTCGGTGACAAATAGAAGCGAATTGCGACACTCGGCCACTTGGACAAAGAGCAAGATAAGGAAGAGTTTACGCTCGTAATAAAATCCAACTAAGTCTTCACTTCTAGTGTCTGGACCTGAGACAAACTACTTGCTGACTGTTTGGCAGTGGGGAATATTTAGGGTGGGGTGGACCCTGAGCCCATCATGTACCGGTGTATATATATATACCACTGTATGTATCCCTATATACCCCTTCGTCGTTAGCTATAGAGGTTGTAGTTAAGTCGCTCATATACATTACAGAGAAGTTGTCTGTGCCAGATTATCTTGAGTTTGACTACTATCTTACTATCCTACTATCTTATATGTATGGGGTTGACTATGGATTTTGGAGGGAAGAATGATTGGGCAAGTTGATTGCATGTTGATCAACATGACCGATCCTTTGTTCTTAAAGGAGTAAATGTGTCTCCGGATGCGTCTGGCATTGGCCTCATTCAGAATACATATACCCTCTGCAGAGCTGAGCATCCATGACAGATACAAGCAATCACATGAGAAGATAAGTCAGTGCCCCTCCACAAGGGCAGCACACTCTTCTTCTGCTGCTCCTGAATGTTCATCAAGTGATTCAGCAGTCCTGCTACTTACGTCTGCAGTGTGAAGACCCTCTGTGATTCTTTGTTTACATGTCTGAGCCCTGCTGAATAGGAGGAGCTGCAGCAGGAGATTATGACCCATCCTGCTCCCTCGCTTGTGAAGCACTATGGAATATGTTGAAGCTACATAAATAAAGATTATTGTTATAAAGATTATTATTAATGATCATGGGCAGTAATTGTATTTTGGGTTGGACTATGTATCCCCTGACACATCCTACACAACAAATTAGTATCGGAGGATGAGATGTAGGCAGGGTCATGCCCTGACCTGGCACATTTTAGCGCATGTCAGGATCCTGGCAAATGCTTTAGCCGAATTCACCTGGGTTAGAGCCTCTAAGTATATGGGCCACATATAAAAGGGGAGGGGAATATCACAAATGGCTCATGTCATGATAAATCCCCCATAGTATTAATTGGCATCTAATTGTATCAATTTTTTTAGGATGGTCTGTGAGTTGTAGACTTATAACCCTTTACTAACATCTCTTAATCCCAGGGCGTTAGGAACATGCTGTACACAATGGGCGGTCACTGGCAGCTCATGATGTCCAATCAGCAGGATAACACTGCTCAATATATTGGCCCTTTTTAAAGATTTTTTACAGCTTTTTGGACCAATAAATGACATTGATTTAATGACTTTTTGTTAAATTTTTTCGCTCGGATTTAGCTCTACATGTAAAATATGTAGGGATTTATCAAGGTTAGAACAAGGATGCATAGGAAATCATTGGAATCTTTAACAGTTTCCTATGTGGGGCTTTAAGTATAGTATAAATCCAACAGACCAATGGAAATTGACAGAATTAACCCCACCCCCACCCCCACCCCTCTCGTTACAATTTTTTAACAACCAACAACTATGTCAATTTTTTGTTTTTCGGCCAATCAACACATCGGACCTAAAGCGTTGATCACTTTGACATATAAAATGTAGACAATTTTAACGTAGACGTAATTGTTGAAGATCTGTTTGAAGTATTAGAAGGGAATATAATTGTATTTGAGAGGCCGACATCCCCCCCGGTGCCCCGTGTACACATTAGCAAATTTGACCCCATTGAGTCCAGATGCCATTTTGCACGTAGTTCATCCACACACCCAAATATTTACCTTATGTAAGTGATATAAACAATACAAAATGTCAAGCCCGGCTCTCCGGGGACGTTACACTTTGGGAAACTGAACCATTTCATACATTGAGTTTATCTGTTTTCTCGTAGATTTGTTTACTTATGTCAAGGAGTCAAAGATTGAAATATACAACAATAAATGGAATGACTGGTGGCAAGATCACTCAGTAACCCGGCTAATGTGTTTGATTTAAGTATAATTGTTATGCCACACAAAGATCTTAGATGTGATACACGTCTTTCAGTGAGATTGTGTGCCGCATACTTATGTTTATGGAAAAGAGCTCTTGATATTACATGCAGCTCCCAGAGGGAATCGATGGGTTCGAGGTACTTGAGAATAAACTTTAGGCAGTGCAAGTGTTATATATCACGTGTCATAAGAGCAGGGTAGGTGCACGTCACTCTGAACATACATAATGACTCATAGTATGGAGTAGATAACATATAACATATAGTAAAAGAGTTGTGTTATACAATACATGACACATTGGGGAACATTTACTTACTCATCCCGCTGAAGACACCGATCCAGAATGTCCGACGAGGATTTGGAGCTGCTGCGATTCACTAAAATCGTGCATCCAATTTCCTGCATGTGCCACTTCCCCGCTGAGGTCCGCCGGAGTTCACCTTCTTCTTCCCGGTGCATGTGAGTGCTGATCTTGCGACACAATTTGAATTTTAAATTCCGCGGCTTGTCCGAATCAGTCGGGTTGTCCGACGGCCACGCCTCCGATTTGTGTCGCATGAAAGCCGGCGCCGATGCGGCACAATCTGATTACGTGCGACAAAAACCCAGGGCAATTCGGCGCAAAACGGAAAAATTCGGGAAACCCAACGAAAATGCGTCCGACGGACCCTTAGTAAATGTGCCCCATGATGTCTACTATCTTGTTCTGTAAGGGTCTAAACATATATAAAAAGTTGGTAAGTAGGCAGATATGTTTTCCAAGGCGCGAAAAAAGGAAAACAACACTTACCTTATTAGGCAGCCCCCTAAACACCAAGTATGACTTACAAGAAGCCTAATAACATGATGTGGGATAAAACCAAACCAGTAGATCTATGCCAGAAGGAACAGACTCCCAACTGTAGACAGAGCTGTTTAGACCTGGTTTGGTCTCTTCAGTACAGTATAGGGAACTGGTTTGGCGGAGTAAGAGGCTATTGACTAGGGTCGGGAAGTAAGAGTTCTCCTCATGGAGAGTTGGCCAATTAAATGGGTTTTCCCAGGAAACATGTTAGGCCCTATCCACAGGATAGGGCCTAACTTGTTGATCGGTGGGGGTTTCAGTGATGAGACCCCCACAGATCACAGGGGGTCTGATGAGGTACCTCCGTCTGCTCCACTCATCTCTATGAACCCAATTTAACCTGCCCCCCGTTCTTATGATCTGTGATCATTGAGACCGATCAGCAAGTTAGGGCCTAACTTGTTTCCTGGGAAAACCCCTTTAAGGCCGCCTTATAGGCATATGGAGACTTGTAGCCATTGATGCTCCACTAGGGGATTCAGGGAAATATACAAATATGTATTCCAAGGTGGGAAAAGTAAACAGGGCCTGGAAAGGCAGCCCCCTTAAACTTTTCCCAACTTGTAAACATTAATATTCAATATTAAAATTGAAAAAAATCCCCCGCTACACTATAAAAAACACCACCATAGGCGCCACGTTTGCCCCAGAATATACATAATACAATATATATGAAAGGACCATCACACACTAGGGAATTAATTTAATTTTTTCCAGTTTTTGTGAACTTTAAGCCCCCCCAAAAAATTTAAATGGTAAAAAGCTTCCATTTTTTATTTTTAATTATCTTTATATGTCACAAAAAAATACAGCAAAAGTTTTTACGATATTGCACAAGTTATGTTATGAATCTGCAGTTTTAATGCAGAATCTACACTGACCCCCCAATACTACAGCCTGGCTCCACCATACATCCCTATGTGCAAGGCCGTGATTTATTGATTGAAACGTCCAATTTACATCCGAAAATCTTCATTTTACAGCAGCTAAGTTTATGCGAGTTTATAAATGTTTAAAATGATTCATTTTCCAGATCTAATAAAAATCTTTACCGGCTACTATAAAACTCCTGTGTATTCACTTCCTAACATTGTATATTTTATTAGGCTGAAATGTGTGTAAAATAACTTTTAAAAATAAAAAACTGTGTTTATATATTTTTCTATGGTTTTTTTTTTTTTTTTAGCTTGTAAATGGATACAATTAACGTAAAAAAAATTCTTGCTTTGGATTTGGATGAGCGAAAACAAAATTTGTGGTTTGTAACGAGCCTCGGAGACTAATAAATGAATCACCTCTCTAAGTCCGACTTTCATTCACATATTTCTTGGCTAATAACTCAACACAAAGTGAAGGGTGGGGGTTCCATACAAAACCTGTTATTTGCAATTGATTTTCCATGTGGATCTTCTGTTGGAAGCTTCTTGAATTTTCTGATGAGGTTGCCAGTTGAGCAAACACATTAATACCACCTACTGCCCCCCTCATTTTTCCTGACAAAAAGGGCAATCAATTATCTTGTAAGGCAAATCTCTAAATATTTACTTAAGTAGAAACAGTATCACACCGTTCTATTTTATTACAAAGACATTAACATTTTGTCAAATTCCAATTCTAAAATATATATTTTCTATAATTTTATATTTCTTTATATTTTTGGTACAAGATAAATAAATTATGGCAACACATAACACTGAAAAAAAGGAAAGTTAATATCATTTTAAGTTAAAGTTAATATCAATGTCATACTTTGCGTCTCTGGCAAATTTCATTTCATTTTCAGATTTAGCCCTTAAGTTAAAATCTAATTTTGAAAACAAAAAGGAAAGAAAATTGAAAATATATTCCAAAAATGTAAATCTTATTTCAATAATTTTCGAACGTAAGTTATTTGATTTTTGACTTTGGAAACAAATATTTTTTTAATATCTAAAAATGTCTCCCATTTCGTAATTGTTGCAAATGGTAAAAATGTTTTTAAAAAAAGATAAAGCTAATTTAATTTATTAAATGTAGGGCAAAGATTTTTTTTTATATATAATTATATCATTTTTGTAGCTTTTTTAAAACATAAGATCTAAATGAATTAATGCAAATATATTATTATTTATTTATTGCTTATATAAAAACATTTTTAAAACATTAAAAAATATGCATATTTGTTAACATTATTTTCCTTTGGATTTGGTTTTTTAGCATAATGGGGGTTTTTTTTTCGATCTAAGCATGAAACAGTTATTGATCCTCTGGAATGTGAAGTTTATTTTATGAAGATTTTTTTTGCCCAACATACAGATTTTTGCTCCGGTGGTCTTCTGATTTTTTTTTTCTTCTTGCAAAGCTTTGCTTTGTCTGGTAAAGTCATTAGTATTTTGGCACAGGGACACAAGAAAAGCAACAGACATCACTCAGCTTTCTAAATAAACATTAGTCTTAAAAAGTTTGCACTGTTGACCCTCTCCAGATCTGATTACTTGTAATTCTTTCAGCTATATTCTAAAACCTGCAAACTGTTTGTATGTCTTGGAAATATACAGAGGAAAAGGTGGGAACTGGTTTTGTGTCTGGACTAATTATTTTGTGACAATATTTGATGTGATTTGGATTTAGAAAGAGCCCTGGTGATGATGGATGGAGGCGTATCAATGAACATGTTCCATGGATTTAAGCTCCGGGATCATTTGTATCAATTTAACAAGAAAAGTGACGGCCAATGGTGAAACGAAGCCGAGTCTGGGTCTAAATCATTATAACACATTCAAGCCAAAGCACTCGTAGAGAGGCCATAGTCAAAAATGGTTCAGGAGCTCTAGGATTTTTCAAAGTCCTAAAAAACAAAATGGGAAAAATTCATCAACCTTCAATTTTAAGGTTCCAAATCATCCCACCAATAAGGCTGGGTTCACAGCACGCTATTTGTGTACCCTAAGCGTAAACGTCGGAAAATAAACCCAATGTATACACTTAGCCTAATACATTGCCAAAAAGTGGCAGATGGAGGCATAGTTGTTCCCTCCGTCTGGCCACTAAACATTATGTATGTCCAAAAATGCAGGATGGAAAGACTTAACAAGCTACGGCTTTTCCTCCCGAGACTCCCTCTGAGCGACGTATGTGCTCAGCGGAGGAGGCAATGGACACTATGGGGAGTAGATGCAGCGTATTGCAGGAAGACTGGCAATATATTTAGCAATGAAAACTCCGCCAGTTCAGACCTGGTTGGCCCGAACAGGTGGAGCTTGCAACCATATCTACTAAGAGGTTGGAGACATACCACCAGCATAGAGAATTTTAAGACTGGCCAAACGCCAGTCTTAATGAATTCCCCCCACTGTTCCTGTTTCCCTAGAATCTTTTTAGAGCAACATTCTCGGTGCACAGTTCTCGGTGCATGGTTAACTAGGACGCTATAATACTTAACCATGAAGACCCAAGAGAGATGGAAACTGCAATAGAGAGGCACCAGTGGGTACACCTACAAGAGCCATGAGAATGAGGATATTACCAGTACGTCTGATCGGCAATGGAAGTTAGTATCAGTACTCAGTATGGCCATTACATACATCATTAGCATACGATAGGTCAGGGTTCTGCACCATTCGATGGCCAAGCATGTGCCCAGCATATGTGGATATGAGGACTTTAAGGCTGCAACCATCAAACAATGTTCCCTCATAGAGAGGCTGTTTAATGGTCCCACAAGACCGTTGCCTTTACAGAACTTTTTTACCATCAAACCTTGAACCTTATATGTCCGCAACCAACAAAATTACTAGACCTCCAATCCGTTTGAAATAAAGTAAAATTCAAAATTAAATTTCATACAACCAAGTCTTCGAACCCATTATATTGTTCTAAGGCCACCTTCAGTGTTGACCCTACGGGGTTCACTATATTGTTATTTATTCCCTTACTACTGGGGTTACTTCTGAGAAGCATAGGCATATAATGGGAAAACATCTTTACCGACTGATTCAGTTGAAAGAATTGGAATGTACAACTTTATTTGTTTATTGTACTGTCAATTGACATTGTCCTTCTCTAATTCCGCCTCCACATGTGATAGTAATCTCCCATTTACTGAAACGCTTGCGCCAAAAATACATTCACTTTCTTCGTCTGTAAATACTGAAGGTCACTGAAATGTTACAGCGTGTTATTCTACTGACGATTTCTGTACATTCCAAAATGTAAAGGATATTACTGCGTACAAAGCAACGTGTGAATTCATTTGTACCTGGAAGACTGGTTACAGCTGCGGAGTAACTGATCTCTCCATAATTCCGCTTCTTGTTTTCGTGAATCACTTAATACCGCTTATTTCCGTGTCGTTCTTGAAAGTAAGAATTAAGTTCAGGGTCAGGACAAGGAGAGGGCAGAAAAGCCTGTAATGGCTACATTTCCACAATCTACACTGTAAGGCTTTGTGTGGAAAGACTTACCTTCAATATACACTGGAAAGAGCTGCTGAGGTCAAACATATCCCTAGAGCTGCCTTCACCAAAGTCTGTAGTCAAGGGATTAGCATAAATGGTTGTAACATCATTAAAGGGGTTGTCCAGGATTTTTTTTTTTATTTCAACAGACCTGTGGAGGGAAAAAAAATTTATAAAAGTCTTATCCTTAATTCCCCCAACCCTATCATTATCCTGCGGAACCACTAGTCCTTGAAAGTGATGCCGGATCAAGCGTATGGCAGTGGTCGGATGCACCATCGGCCTCCCTAAATAAACAGGGGAACCACAGGGGTGGGTGGTGCCAAAGGAAAAGGCAGAAAGTTTTGAAACCTACCCCCCAGGGCTAATATAATTGTATAAAGCCTGGACCCCCTCTAACTAAATAAAAATGGATAGTTGTAATTTTACATTTAAAAACAACAATTGTCAGTAGTGATGTAATGATGGGTCAGTGTTATCTATATAGAGGTCATTGTACAGGGAGGGGGAGGAGATAAGCTGTGACATCATCTATTTCAGTAGTGATGTAATGATGGGTCAGTGTTATCTATATAAAGGTCATTGTACAGGGGAGGGAGGAGATAAGCGTGTGACATCATCTATTGTCAGTAGTGATGTAATGATGGGTCAGTGTTATCTGTATGAGGTCATTCATTGTACAGGGAGCGGAGGGCGAGAAGGCGTAAATGGACCATCATTTATTGTCAGTTAGTGATGTATGATGGGTCAGTGTTATCTATATAGAGGTCATTTTGACAGGGAGGAGGAGGAGATAAGCCTGTGACATCATCTATTGTCAGTAGTGATGTAATGATGGGTCAGTGTTATCTATATAGGGCATTGTACAGTGAGGGGGAGTATAATAGGAGTAAGAGTATAGCAAGATAAGCCGTGGTTGGACATCATCCTATGTCAGTAGTGATTTGTAATGATGGGTCAGTGTTATCTATATAGAGGTCATTGTACAGGGAGGGGGAGGAGCTAAGCTGTGACATCATCTATTGTCAGTAGTGATTTAATGATGGGTCAGTGTTATCTGTATTGAGGTCATTGTACAGGGAGGGGGAGGAGATAAGCTGTGACATCAACTATTGTCAGTAGTGATGTAATGATGGGTCAGTGTTATCTATATAGAGGTCATTGTACAGGGAGGGGGGAGGAGATAAGCTGTGACATCATCTATTGTCAGTAGTGATGTAATGATAGGTCAGTGTTATCTATATAGAGGTCATTGGACAAGGAGATGGGGATCAGCTGTGACATCATCTAAGGTCAGTAGTGATGTAGTGATGGGTCAGTGTTATCTATTTAGAGGCCATTCTACAGGGAGGGGAGGGGATAAGCTGTGACATCATCCATAGTCAGTAGTGATGTAATGATGGTGTTTTCTTCTATTGCAATCCTCTCTTGTATTTGATGTGAATGAGATGTCAGTCTGTGAAAATTGCAAGATTTTTGTACATTTCAATAATATCTATTTTCCTATAGTTAATAATGTGAATGATTTTTAAACAACATCATATATTTGAAAAAATTATTTTAACATATAAACCTAAAATAATTGTAAGGTTTTATTACAATAAACTTGTATTAAAATTTGAGTCCACATTTTAGTTGTAGGTTGAACTGTAGCCAATCAGATTTCTTTATAATAGACCTTTATTACTTTCTTTCTTGAATATGTATGGACAGTATTGTCTTCTACCTTTATAAGATATATTGTTCTGGCGTATTTGTTCATAACATAATATAATTTCCTTCTGATTCTTCTCCTTTGAGTCTTGACCAATTCTAGGATTTGTTTCTCTGATGGGTCGAGTCTGTGTGTAGAATTGGTCATTGTCTGCCCCTCCATTGTTGCTCCTCATCCTCTTCTTTTCTCCTCATATTCTCAATGCCTTGGAGATCCACATTTTCCTGTTTTGCCTTTGTATTTATGTCAAGTAGAAATCTACAAATGTATAAACATATTTTATGTTTTTTTAGAATAGTTCCACCCGCTCGTCCTATTGTCTGTGTCAGGGCCAAACTCCTTAAAGAAATCTTCTCATTATAATAAGTCATAGTAGTCTAACAATTCCCTCTCGAGCCCTGGCCAACCTGGAAAATCCATCGGGGGCACTGATGACCATAGGTATAGCAAGGTTTGAGGCATATTTACCTACTTAAAAAAAACAAGGGGGGGGGCATATCACTGGGTTTATGACAGTTTTCTATTATACAA
>CM033649.1:9202478-9231747 GCA_019512145.1 Engystomops pustulosus
GGGGGGGGGCATATCACTGGGTTTATGACAGTTTTCTATTATACAATTATTGAAATAGTCACAATTCCTGGCTCATGGCCAGGAATTGCGTCAATTTTTCCACTCTCTTCAACTTAACGCCAAATATGTATGGAAAGGAGTGACAGCAGTGTGCCCCACGGCGGAGTAGGCCAGACGATCATGCCCCAAATCTGTGCACTTGCTATGGCCTATGCCAGGAACTAGAATTGCCCAGCCGCACGCCGGGCCACTGGGTATATCATGAGGACGGAGCTTCTAAATTTACTCGGCGCAGCAGGAAAAGAGGGGGAATATATTATCACTAACAAACCATGAACCAAAATTTCCAGTTTAAGAATTTGGGGGAAGATTGCTAATGCACAACTATACCTCCTAATACCGCAAGTTGTAATTCAACCAGTAATGATGGGACAGTGTTATTTATATAAAGGTCATTGTACAGGGAGGGGGAGGAGATACGTTACAAATCACTACTGAACAATAGATGATGTCCCAGCTTATCTCCCCTCCCCGCCCTGTACAATGAACCCTATAAATAACACTGACCCATCAT
This sequence comes from Engystomops pustulosus, assembly GCA_019512145.1. Classification (NCBI taxonomy): domain Eukaryota; kingdom Metazoa; phylum Chordata; class Amphibia; order Anura; family Leptodactylidae; genus Engystomops; species Engystomops pustulosus. The sequence continues at coordinate 9,203,053 of CM033649.1, forward strand.
TACATACTACTGACATAATTATGTCACAGCCATTATCTCTCCTCCTCCCCCTCCCTGTCACTGACCTCTATATCGATAACCTGCCCATCATACTCACTGACTGACAAAAGCATGCATGTCACAGCCTTATCTCCTACCCCTCCCCTCCTGTACAATTGATCCTCTGATATAGTAACACTTGAAGACCCCATCATCACATCACTACTGACAATAGACTATGGTCACAAGCATTATCTCCTCCCCTGCCCTGTACCCCCCAAAGCTGGACCCTCTATATAGTAACACTGACCAATCATTACAAATCACTACTAAACTAACAATAGAGGAGTCACAGCTCTTACTCCTCCCCTCCGCCTCACGTGACCTCTATATAGATTATACTGACCCATCATTACATACATCACTACTCTACTGACAAGTAATGCTTCCACAGCTTATCTCCTCACCCATCCCTGTACATGACCTCTATATAGATAACACTGACCCATCATTTCATCACTACTGACTAGAGATTGATGTCAAAGCTTTCTCCTCCCCTCCTGTACAATGACCTTCTATATGATTAACACTGACCCATATTACATCACTACCTGACCAATAGGTGAATGTCACACGCTTATCTCCTCCCCTCCCTTGTACAATGACCTCTTATATAGATAACACCTGACCCATCTTACCATCACTTACTGCAATAGATGATGTCCACAGCTTATCCCCCCCCCTCCCTGTACAATGACCTCTATATAGATAACACTGACCCTCATTACATCACTCCTGAACATAGATGATGTCACAGCTTATCTCCTCCTCCCTGTACATGACCTCTATATAGATAACACTGACCCATCATTTCTCACTACTGACAATAGATAATGTCACAGCTTATCCTCCCCCTCCCGTACAATGACCTCTATATAGATAACACTGACCCGTCATTACATCACTACTGACAATAGAATATGTCACACTTACTCCTCCCCCCTCCCTGTACAATGACCTCATATAGATAACACTGACCCATCATACATCACTACTGACAATAGATGATGTTACACTCTTTACTCCCCCCCCTCCCTAAACCATGACTCTCTATATAGATAACACTGACCCATCTTACAACTCACTACTGACAATAGATGATGTCACAAGCCTTATCCTCCTCCCCTCCGCGTACAATGGACACTCTATATAGATAACACTGACCTAGCATTACACACTACTGACAAGCTGATGCACAGCTTATCTCCCCCCCCTCCCTGTTACAATGACCTCTATATAGATAACACTGACCCATCATTACACACTCACTCCGGCAATGATGATGTCACAGCTTATCTCCTCCTCCCTGTACAATGGCCTCTATATAGATAACACTGACCCATCATTACATCACTACTGACAATAGATGATGTCAAAGCTTATCTCCTCCCCCTCCCTGTACAATGACCTCTATATAGATAACACTGACCCATCATTACAATCACTACTGACAATAGTTGATGTCATAGCTTATCCCCCCCCCCTCCCTGTACAATGACTCTATATAGATAACACTGACCCATCTATACTCACTACTGACAATAGATATGCACAGCTTAGCTCCTCCCCTCCCTGTACAATGACCTCTATATAATACACTACCCATCATTACATCACTACGACAATAGATGATGTCACAGCTTATCTCCTCCCCCTCCCTGTAACATGACCTCTAATTAGATAACATAACACGGACCCATCATTACATCACTACTGACAATAATGATGTCACGCTTATCTTCCTCCCCTCCCTGTACAAATGACCTCATATATAGATAACACTGACCATCATTTACATCACTACTGACAATAGATAAGTCACGCTTATCCCTCCCCTCCCTGTACAGTGACTCTATATAGATACACTGACCAATCATCACATCACTACTAACAATAGATGATGTCACAGCTTATCTCCTCCCCTCCCTGCACAGTTGACCTCTATATAGATATAACTGACCCATCATTACATCACTACTGACATAGATGATGTCACAAGCCTTATCTCCTCCCCATCCTGTACAATGACCTCTATATAGATACACTGACCCATCATTATCACACTCATGACTTAGATGATGTCAAAGCTTATCTCCTCCCTCCTCCCTGCTACAATGACCTCTATATAATACACTGACCCATCATTACATCACTACTGACAATAGGTGATGTCACAGCTTATCTCCTCCCCCTCCCTGTACAATGACCTCTATATAGATAACACCTGACCCCATCATTACATCATCCTGACAATAATGATGTCACAGCTTATCCCCTCCCCCTCCCTGTACAATGACTCTATATAGATACAACGACCCCATTACATCACTACTGACAATAGATGATTGTCACAGCTTATCTCCTCCCCTCCCTGTACAATTACCTCTATATAGTAACGCTGACACATCATTACATCACTACTGACAATAGATGATGTCACAGCGTATCTCCTCCCCCTCCACTGTACAGTGACATCTATGATAATACTGACTCTGACCCATTACATCACTACTGACAATAGATGATTCACAGCCTTATCTCCTCCCCCTCCCTCCCTGTACAATGACCCTCTATATAGATAACACTGACCCATCATTCATCACTACTGACAATAGAATGATGTCACAGCTTATCTCTTCCCCCCTCCCTGTAAATTGCTCTATATAGATAACACTGACCCATCATTACATCACTACTGACAATATAGATGTCACAGCTTATCTCCTCCCCCCTCCCGGTACAATGACTCTATATAGATAACCTCTGACCCATCATTAACATCACTACTGACATAGATGATGTCACAGCTTATCCCCTCTCCCTCCCTCTACAATGCTTCTATATGAATAACACTGAGCCATCATTACATCACTCTACTGACATAGATGATGTCACAGCTTCTCTCCTCCCCTCCCTGTACAATGACCTCTATATAGATAACACTGACCCATCAAACATCACTACTAACAATGATGATGTCACCGCTTATCTCCTCCCCCTCCCTGTACACTGACCTCATATAGATAATACTGACCCATCATTACATCACTATACTGACAATAGATGATGATCACAGCTTATCTCCTCCCCTCCCTGTACATGACCTCTTATAGATAAACACTGACCCATCATACATCACTACTGACAATAGATGATATCAACGCTTATCTCCCTCCCCTCCCTGTACATGACCTCTATATAGATAACACTGGACCCATCATTACATCACTACTGACAAAGGTGATGTCACAGCTTTCTCCTCCCTCCTCCCCTGCAAATGACCTCTTTATAGATAACACTGACCCACATATACATCACTACTGACAATAGATGATGTCACAAAGCTATCCCCTCCCCTCCCTGTACAATGACCTCTCTATAGATAACGCTACCCTCAATGTACATCACTACGACAATAGATGATGTCACAGCTTATCTCCTCCCCCTCCCTGTACAATGACCTCTATATAGATAACACTGAACCCATCATACATCACTACTGACAATAGATGATGTCACAGATTATCTCCTCCTCCTCCTCCCTGTACAATGACCTCTATATAGATAACACGACCCTCATCTACATCACTACTGACAATAGATGATGTCCACTGCTTATCTCCTCCCCTCCCTGTAACTGACCTTTATATAGATAACACTGTCCCATCATTACTGGTTGAATTACAACCTTGCGGTATTAGGAGGTATAGTTCTGCATTAGCATCTTCCCCCAAATTCTAACTGGAAATTTTGGTTCATGTTTGTCAGTGATAATATTCCCCCTCTTCTTTTCCTTGCGCCGATGTAAATTGATAAGCTCCGCCCTCATGATATACCCAGTGGCCCCGGCGTGCGGCTGGGCATTCTAGTTCCCCTGGCGATAGCCAAGCAGTGCACAGATTTGGGGCATGATCGTCTGGCCTACTACCGCCGTGGGGCACACTGCTGTCACTCCTTTCCATACATATTTGGCGTTAAGTTGAAAGAGAGTGGAAAAATAGACGCAATTCCTGGCCATGAGCCGGAATTGTGACTATTTCAATACTTGTATAATAGAAAACTGTCATAACCAGTGATATGCCCCCCCCCCCCTTGTTTTTTAATAGTAGTAAATATGCCTCAAACTTGCTATACCTATGGTCATCAGTGCCCCCGATGGATTTTCCAGGTTGGCCCAGGGCTCGAGAGGGAATTGTTAACTATTATGACTTTTTATAATAGAAGATTTCTTTAAGGAGTTTGACCCTGACACAGACAATAGGACGAGCGGGTGGAACTATTCTAAAAAACTAAAAATTGTTTATACATTTGTAGATTTCTACTTGACATAATAACAAAGGCAAAACAGGAAAATGTGGATCTCCAAGGCACATTGAGAATAGGAGGAGAAAAGAAGAGGATGAGCAGCCAACATGAGGGGCGAGCAGGACCACTTCTACCACAAGACTCGACCCTCAGAGAAACAATCCTAGAATTGGTCAAGACTCAAAGAGAAGATCACGAAGGAAATTCATATTAGGTTATGAACAAATACGCCAGCGAAAATATATCTATAGGTAAAGAAAACAATACTGTCCATACATATTCAAGTAAAAGAAGTAATAAGGTCTATTTAAAGAAATCTGATTGGCTACAGTTCAACCACACAAAAAATGTGTACTCAAATTTTAATATACAATTTTTATTGGTAAATAAACCTTACAATTATTTTAGGTTTATATGTTAAAATAATTTTTCAAATATATGATGTTGTTTAAAAATCATTCACATTATTAACTATAGGAAATAGATATTATTGAATGTACAAAAATCTTGCATTTTCCCAGACTGACATCTCATTCACATCAATACAAGAGAGGATTGCAATAGAAGGAAAACACCATCATTACATCACACTGACTATGGATGTGTCACAGCTTATCTCCTCCCCCCTCCCTGTACTATGACCTCTATATAGATAACAACTGACCCATCATAACATCACTACTGACAATAGATGATGTCACAGCTAGCTCCTCCCCCTCCCTGTACTAGATACCTCTATATAGATAACCTGACCCATCATTACATCAACTACTGACAATAGATGATGTCACAACGCTTAGCTCCTCCCTCCCTGTAACAAATGACCTCTATATAGATAACCTGACCCATCTTCATCATCACTCACTACTGACATAGATGATGACACGCTTATCTCTCCTCCCCCCCCCTCCCTGTCACTGACCTCATATATGATACACTGACCCGTCATTACATCACTACGACAATAGATGATGTCACAGCTTATCTCCTCCTCACTCCTGTATCAATGACCTCTATATAGATAACACTGACCCATCATTACATCACTACTGACATAGATGATGTCACAGCATCTTATCTACTCCCCCCCTCACTGTACAATGCCCTATATAGATAACACTGACCCATCATTACATCACTACTGACAATAGATGATGTCACAGAGCTTATCTCCTCCTCCTCCCTGTCATAAATGACCTCTATATAGATAACACTGACCCATCATACATCACTATACTGACAATAAATGATGGTCCATTTACGCCTTCTCGCCCTCCGCTCCCTGTACAATGAATGACCTCATACAGATAACACTGACCTATCATTACATCACTACTGACAATAGATGATGTCACACGCTTATCTCCTCCCTCCCCTGTACAATGACCTTTATATAGATAACACTGACCCATCATTACATCACTACTGAAATAGATGATTGTCACAGCTTATCTCCTCCCCCTCCCTGTACAATGACCTCTTATAGATACACTGACCCCTCATTACATCACTACTGACATTTTGTTTTTTAAATAGTAAATTACAACTATCCATTTTTATTTAGTTAGAGGGGGTTCCAGCTTTATAACAATTAATTATTAGCCCTGGGGGGTAGGTTTCAAACTTTCTGCCTTTTCCTTTGGCACCACCACCCACCCTCTGTGGTCCCCTGTTTATTTAGGGAGGCCGATGGTTGCATCCGACCACTGCCATACGCTTAATCCGGCATCACTTTCAAGGACTAGTGGTTCCGCAGATAATGATAGGGTGGGGGAATTAAGGATAAGACTTTTATTAATTTTTTTTCCCCCACAGGTCTGATGAAATAAAAAAAAAAATCCTGGCAAACCACCTTATGATGTTACAACCATTTTTCTAATTCCCTTGACTACAGACTTTGGTGAAGCGAGCTCAGGATATGTTTGGCTCACAGCACTCTTTCCAGTGTATATTGAAGGAATCTTTCCACACAAAGCCTTACAGTGTAGATTGTGGAAAATGTAGCCATTACAGGCTTTTCTTCCTGCTCCCTCTCCTTGTCCTGACCCTGAACTTAATTCTTACTTTCAAGAACGACACGGAAATAAGCGTTATTAAGTGATTCAAGAAAACAAGAAGCGGAATTATGGGGATCAGTTACTCCGCAGCTGTAACCAGCTTTCCAGGTACAAATGAATTCACACGTTGCTTTGTACGCAGTAATATCCTTTACATTTTGGAATGTACAGAAATCGTCAGTAGAAATAACACGCTGTAACATTTCAGTGACCTTCAGTATTTACAGACGAAGAAAGTGAAGTATTTTTGGCGCAAGCGTTTCAGTAAATGGGAGATTACTATCAATGTGGAGGCGGAATTAGAGAAGGACAATGTCAATTGACAGTACAATAAACAAATAAAGTTGTACATTCCAATCTTTCACTGAATCATGGTCGTAAAGTGTTTTCCCCATTATATGCCTATGCTTTCTCCAGAAGTAACCCCAGTAGTAAGAGGGAATAAATAACAATATAGTGAACCCCGTAGGGTCAACACGAAGGTGGCCTTAGAACAATATAATGGGTTCGAACTTGGTTGTATGAAATTTTAATTTTGAATTTTACTTTATTTCAAACGGATTGGAGGTCTAGTAATTTTGTTGGTTGCGGGACATATAAGGTTCAAGGTTTGATGGTAAAAAAGTTCTGTAAAAGGCACCGGTCTTGTGGGACCATTAACAAGCCTCTCTAATGAGGGAACATTGTTTTGATGGTTGCAGTCCTAAAGTCCTCATATCCACATATGCTGGAGACATGCTTGGCCATCGATGGTGGCAGAACCCTGACCTATCGTATGCATGATTAATGTATGGCCATACTGATACTATACTAACTTCCATTGCCGATCAGACGTACTGGTTAATATCTCATTCTCATGGCTCTGTGGTAGTACCCACTGGTGTCCTCTCTCTTTGCAGTTTTCCATCTCCTCTTGGGTCTTCATGGTTAAGTATTATAAGCGTCCTAGTTACCATGCACCGAGAACTGTGCACCGAGAATGTTGCTCTAAAAAGATTCTAGGGAAACAGAACATGGGGGGATTCTAAGACTGGCGTTTGGCCAGTCTTAAAATTCTCTATGCTGGTGGTATGTCCCCAACCTCTTAGTAGATATGGTTGCAAGCTCCACCTGTTCGGAGCCAACCAGGTCTGAACTGCGGAGTTTTCAAATTGCTAAATATATTGCCAGTCTTCCTGCAATACTGCTGCATCGACTCCCAAGTGTCCTTGCCTCCTCCGCTGAGCACATACGTCCCTCGGGAGGAAAAGCCGTAGCTTGTTACACGTCTTTCCATCCTGCATTTTTGGACATACATAATGTTTGTTGCCAGACGGAGGGAACACCTATGCCTCCAATCGCCACTTTTTGGCATGTATTAGGCTAAGTGTATACATTGGGTTTATTTTCCCGACGTTTCCGCTTAGGGTACACAATAGCGTGCTGTGAACCCAGCCTATTGGTGGGATGATTTGGAACCTTAAAAGTGAAGGTTTATGAATTTTTCCCTTTTGTTTTTTAGGACTTGAAAAATCCTAAGCTCCTGAACCATTTTTGACATGGCCTCTCATAGTGCTTTGGCTTGAATGTGTTTATAATGATTTAGACCAGACTCGCTTTGTTCAGTTTCACCATTGGCCGTCACTTTTCCTTGTATTGATACAAATGATCCCGGAGCTAAATCCATGGAACATGTTCATGATACGCCTCCATCCATCATCACCAGGGCTCTTTCTAAATCCAAATCACATCAATATTGTCACAAAATAATTAGTCCAGACACAAAACCAGTTCCCACCTTTTTCCTCTGTTATTTTTCAGACAAAACAAACAGTTTGGCAGGTTTTAGAATATAGCTGAAAGAACTAAGTAAATCAGATCTGGAGAGGGTCAACAGTGCCAAACTTTTTTAAGACTAATGTTTATTTAGAAAGCTGATGTATGTCTGTTGCTTTTCTTCTTGTGCCCTGTGCCAAACTACTACTTTACCAGACAAACAGCTTTGCAAGAAGAAAAAAAAATCAAAGACCACCGGAGCAAAATCTGTATTTTGCAAAAAAATCTTCATAAAATAACGTTCACATTCCAGAGGATCATACTGTTTCATCATGCTTAGATCGAAAAAAACCCCCCCCATTATGCTAAAAAAAAAACAAATCCAAAGGAAAATATTGTTAACAAATATCATATTTTTTAATGTTTTAAAAATGTTTTATATAAGCAATAATAAATATTAATATATTTGCATTAATTCATTTAGATCTTATGTTTTAAAAAAGCTACAAAAATGATATAATTATATATAAAAAAAAAATTTTGCCCTACATTTAATAAATTAAATTAGCTTTATCTTTTTTTAAAAACATTTTACCATTTGCAACAATTACGAAATGGGGAACATTTTTAGATTTAAAAAAATCTTTGTTTCCAAAGTAAAATCAAATCAACTATACTTACGTTCGAAAATTATTGAAATAAGATTTACATTTTTGAGAATATATTTTTCATTTTCTTCTCCTTTTTGTTTTCAAAATTAGATTTTAACTTAAGGGCTAAATCTGAAAATGAAATGAAATTTGCCAAGACCAAAGTATGAAATTGATATTAACTTTAACTTAAAATGATATTAACTTTCCTTTTTTTTCAGTGTGTATGTGTATGCCATAATTTTTTTTATCGTTTTACCAAAAAAAATAAGAAATATAAAAATATAGAAAATATATATTTTAGAATTGAATTTGACAAAATGTTAATGTCTTTGTAATAAAATAGAACGGTGTGATACTGTTTCTTCTACTTAGTCAATATTTAGGATTTTCGCCTTACAAGATAATTGATTGCCCTTTTTGTCAGGAAAAATGAGGGGGGGGCAGTAGGTGGTATTAATGTGTTTGCCAACTGGCAACCTCATCAAAAATTCAAGAAGCTTCCAAACAGAAGATCCACATGGAAATCAATGCAAATAACAGGTTTTTGTATGGAACCCCCCCCCCCCTTCACTTGTGTGTTGTTATTAGCCAAGAAATATGTGAATGAAGTCGGACTTGAGAGGTGATTCATTATTAGTCTCCGAGGCTCGTTACAAACCACAAATTTGTGTTTTCGCTCATCCAAATCCAAAGCAAGAATTTTTTTTACGTTAATTGTATCCATTTACAGCTAAAAAAAAAAAAAAAACCATAGAAAAATATATAAACACAGTTTTTTTTATTTTAAAAGTTATTTACACACATTCATTTCAGCCTAATAAAATATACAATGTTAGGAAGTGAATACACAGGAGTTTTATAGTAGCCGGTAAAAGATTTTTAATTAGATCTTGGAAAATGAATCATTTAACTTTATAAACTCGCATAAACTTAGCTGCTGTGTAAATGAAGATTTTCGGATGTAAATTGGACGTTTCAATCAATAAATCACGGCTTGCACAAGGGATGTTGGTGAAGCCAGCTGTAGATTTGGGGGGTCAGTGTAGATTCTGCATTAAAATAAACTGCAGGATTCATAACATAATACTGTGCAATAATCGTAAAAACTTTTGCTGTATTTTTTTTGTGACATATAAGGATAATTAAAATAAAAAATGGAAGCTTTTATACCATTTAAATTTTTGTGGGGGGGCTTAAAGTTCACAAAAACTGGAAAAATTAAATTAATTCCCTATTGTGTGATGGTCCTTTCATATATATTGATTATGTATATTTTCCTGGGGCAAACGTGGCGCCTATGGTGGTGTTTTTCTTATAGTGTACGGGGGATTTTTTTACATTTAATATTGAATATATATGTTTACAAGTTGGGAACGTTTAAGGGGGCTGCCTTTCCAGGCCCTGTTACTTTCCCACCTTGGAATACTATTTGTATATTTCCCCTGAATCCCAGTGGAGCTCAATGGCAACAAGTCTCCATATGCCTATAAGGCGGCCTTAAAGGGGTTTTCCCAGGAAACAAGTTAGGCCCTAACTTTGCTGATCGTCTCAATGATCACAGATCATAAGAACGGGGAAGGTTAAATTGGGTTCATAGAGAGGAGTGAAGCAGACGAGAGGTACCTCATCAGACCCCCTGTGATCGTGGGGGTCTCATCACTGAAACCCCCCACCGACAACAGTTAGGCCCTATCCTGTGGATAGGGCCTAACATGTTTGCACTGGGGAAAACCCATTTAATTGGACCAACTCTCCTGAGGAGAACTCTTACTTCCCGCACCCTAGTCATAGCCTCTTACTCCGCCAAACCAGTTCTCTACCTGTACTGAAAGAGACCAAACCAGGTCTAAACAGCTCTGTCTTACAGTTGGGAGTCGTTCCTTCTGGCATAGATCTACTGGTTGGTTTATCCCACATCATGTTATTAGGCTTCTTGTAAGTCATACTTGGTGTTTTAGGGGGCTGTGCCTAATAAGGTAAGTTTGTTTTCCTTTTTCGCCTTGGAAAACATATCTGCCTACTACCACTTTTTTATATATGTTTAGACCTTACAGAACAAATAGTAGACATCAGGGGCACAATTTACTAAGGTCCGTCGGACGCATTTTCGTTGGGTTTCCCGAATTTTTCCGTTTTGCGCGAATTGCCCTGGGTTTTTGTCGCACGTAATCAGATTGTGCCGCATCGGCGCCGGCTTTCATGCGACACAAATCCGGAGGCGTGGCCGTCGGACAACCCGACTGATTCGGACAAGCCGCGGAATTTAAAATTCAAATTGTGTCGCAAGATCAGCACTCACATGCACGGGAAGAAGAGGTGAACTCCGCGGACCTCACCTCAGCGGAATTGGCACATGCAGGAAATGGATGCAACGATTTAGTGAATCGCAGCAGCTTCTCCCAAATCCTCGTCGGACATTCTGGATCGGTGTCTTCTTTCAGCGGAGGGTAAGTAAATGCCCCAATGTGTCATGTATTGTATAACACAACTCTTTTTACTATATGTTTTATGTTATTACTACTCCATCCTATGAGTCATTATGTATGTTCAAGTGACGTGCACCCACCCTGCTCTTATGACTCCTTGATATATAACACTTGCCTGCTAAAGTTTATTCTCAAGTACCTCGAACCATCGATTCCCTCTGGGAGCTGCATGTAATATCAAGAGCTCTTTTCCATAAACTATAGGTATTGCGGCACACAATCTCGTCTGAAAGACGTGTAATCACATCAATATCTTTGGTGGCATAACAATTATACTTAAATCAAACACATTAGCCGGGTTACTGAGTGATCTTGCCACCAGTCATTCCATTTATTGTTGTTATAATTTCATCTTTGACTCCTTGACATAGTAGAACCAAATCTACGAGAAACACGATAAACTCAATGTATGAAATGGTTCAGTTCCCAAAGTGTAACGTCCCCGAAGAGCCGGGCTTGCGCATTTTGTATGGTTTATATCACTTACATAGGAAATATTTGGGTTGTGTGGATGAACTACGTGAAAAATGGCAATCTGACTCCAATGGGTTCAAATTAGGAGCGTTCTACCATCACCATGACAGCCGCGGCCGCATACCTCCACACCTAGAGGAGCAGGCGATTCTACCATCACCATAGACTTGGGGGCAGCGATTCTACTAACAACTAGAGAGACTGATGGTGGGAAGACATGGTTCATAACCCATCACCTTAGACAGCGAGAGCATCCTCTATCAATCTCAAGAGGAAAGCCCCAGTTATACCATCACCATAAGACAGGAATGGCTCAGTCGGCAGACGTGCATCACTGAATACACCCAGCAGCGATTGCAGCGCAGTCTCTGTTATACCATACCATAGACAGTGAGGCCGACATCCTCTACACCCAGTAGGAGATGCCGCAGTTAACTACCAGAGCACCATAGACAGGCCGGAAAGTCCTCTAAACCTAGGGGCAAAGAGGCCAGGTTTCACCGTAACCATACCATAGACAATGCCGGCGCATACCTCTTTTATACATATCTATGAGCGAGAGCGAGCGCAGAATACACAATCACCTTAGACAGGACGAGGCATCCTCCCGCTTACACCCAGAGTCCGATCAGCCATGGCGCGTGTTCATACAATCACCATAGAAGGCGTCAGGCGCCATTTGTCTAAGCATCTAGATATGGCAGGCCAGAGTGCGTCTCTACCATCCACCATAGACAGGGCGTGAATCCTCACTAGTACATACCTAGAGGATCGGAATATGGCAGAGCCGAGCTGCGTTCGTACCATCACCGTAGATAGACACGGACGGGGGACGCATCCTAACTACATCTGGGATGGAAAGGCAGGGTTCGACCATCAACATGACAGCGGGGCATCCTCTACACCCAGCCAGGAGCATGGACCACCCCACTGACTTACTACATATCACCTGATGCACATGGCACGCGCATCCTACTACATCTCGAAGGAGGAGCAGCAGTAGCGTTACCAATACAATCACCGTTCTAGACATGGCGGCGCTATCCTCAAAAATAGTGCACTCTTTTTTCAGAGAAGAGGAACGGATTCTTACCACATACACATAACAGGGACATCCTCTCACCTAGAGGACGAGGCAAGTTTCATACCATACACATTAGACTAGGGACGATACCTCATTTAACACTTTATAGCAGCAAGAGCGCACAAGGTTCGTTAAGACGCATCACAATAGATAACAGCGGGGGCATCGATCTACGCCCCCCTAGCAGAGGATGCAGCGAGAGTCAGTTCTACATCACACCTTAGACAGGAGCCCCAATCCTTTAAATCTAGCTTTGGAGATAGTGAGCGAAATTGTGGTTCATACCATCACCTGATAGATCAAAGCGCGGGCATCTTACGCCTCAGAGGAGAGCAGCCCCCCCCTCCCTCTACCATCACCATTAGACAGGCAGCAATCCTCTACGAAGGAAATGGATGTTTCTACATACACCCATAATAGACAGAGACGCCGCCTCTGAATCCTCATCATACAATATAAGAGAGCTAGAGGCCAGCCATTGGCCCTTCTAACCATCACCATAAGACAGCGGGCATCTCTACACCCAGAAGGCAGGAAGGATGGAGCCATCACTCCACAACAGAATAAAAAAAAGAAAAACAAAAAAAACATCACCAAGTAAGACATTGCGCACCATCAAGTTACAGTCCTAGAGCTGACCGCCAAACGAGGAAGCAAGCGTCGTCTACTATCACCATAGACAGGCGATAAGGCATCCTCTGTACACCTAGAGCCGGGAAAGCGAACTGGCAAGTATTCATAACCCTCAACCAAGGAGGAAGAGCATCCTCTACACCTAGCAGGAGTAAAGGCGAAACGCCCTTTACCATCACTCTATAGACAGGCAACACAGAACCGGCATCTCTACACCTAGAGACCCGTGGTCAGCATGAGGCGATTCTTACCATCACACTAATTACCATAGACAGGAGGTCGCGCATTACTCTACCACCGTGCATGCGAGGGAGGAGCGCCTCCTTTACCTATCAACCATATGACAGGAGGAATCTAACAACATCTAGAGCGAGAGGAGCTTCTACCATCACCTGTTACACAGCGAGAACGCATACCTCTACATTTGGGTCTAGAAGGAAAATGGCCAACAGTGCTACCACTTCAACATAGACAGGCCGTGCATCCTCTCACCCAGACGGAGAGCGTAGCCAACTTCTAACCATCCACATATGCACAGCGGGGAGATCCTCTTACACCCAGAGAGAGAGCGATTCATACCATACACCATGAAGACAGCGGAAATCATCTACACATATAAGAGGAACCTGAGCGAAGGCAGTATGTTTAATACATCACCAAGACAGGCGGCCAGGCCACTTTATCATCTACATACTAGCTAGCGCAGATGGAGGTTACCTTGACCACGTGGTTACCATACCATTAGCCAAGGCCCCGAGCGCATCCTCTTTTTTTATACATCTAGAGGAAAGGCAGCTTTCCATCAACATCGCACAGGGCAAGCAAATCCTCCTACAGCAGAGCGAGAGCAGGCCAGTTTCTACCATCACATAAGTGACTATGGTGCGAGCATCCTCTCAATCTAGATGAGAAGGGTGGTTCTACAATCACCATAGACAGGGACTGGCACGTGCATCTCTACTTACATCTCAGAGTAAGGAGGCGCAGGCCTAGTTACCATCACCGTAAACAGCGGGCATTCCTCACTACATTAGAGCTCGAAATGGCAGCTTACTACCATCAACATAGGACAGCCGGGGCACCTCTACACCCAGCAGGCAGAGCTTGAGTTCTACCATACACCATAGGCACAGCGCTGGGCATCCTCTACATCTAGAGGCACCGAGGGACTGCCTTGGCAGATGAGGCCGCGACTTTCTACCATCACCCAGTAGACAGGGGGCATACACTCTAGGACTAGATCGAGATGCGAGGTTAACTTAACCATCACCATTAACAGCGGAATCTCTTTTACACCGTAGAGGGAAGAAGAGACCGATGGTTTTCTGACCATCACGATTAGACATGGGCATCTCTCACCTAGCAGAAGAGCGATCAGGGCTTTCTACCATACATAAGACAGCAATAGGACGCGAGGCCCCCCATCACATAACTACGCCAGCCTAGGCCAGAGAGTCAGCGTCTCTACCAGCACCTCTCGCACAGGGAGATACCTCACAATTTAGAGCAGAGGACTCGTGTCTACCTATCACTCGATGAGACATGGGCATCCTATACGCCTAGAGCCGAGAGTCACGTTCTACCATCACCAAGACAGGCAGCCGATCTGAATAGAGGCAGAGGAGAGTTACTACTCCACACACCTATAGATCAGGGCCCCACGGCTGGCCAATCCTCTACACTCCAAGCAAAGCGAAAGCAGGACGGTTCTACTCGATCACATATGACAGCGCGGCATCCTCTACACCCAGAGGATGAGGATGTCTACCCATACCATAGACATTGGGCTATCCTCTACACACTAAGAAGGAGATGAAGACTTCCTAAAAGCACTCACATAGACAAGGGGGCATCCTCTAGCACCTAGAGCGAGGAGCTATTGTTGATGGAGTTCTAACATAAGCCATAGACAGGGATTATCTACCTCTACCATCAACCTGCATACGCCAACAGGGGCATCTCATCATACACTAGAGGAGAGGCACGAAGTTTCTAACCATCATCCGCCTAGAAAGCCGCAGCCATCCCTCTAACACCCTAGAGCGATGATGCGAGGGGCTATTCACTATACCAATCACATACTGACAGGCGGGCAATCACTCTACACCTAGTCTCTGAGGACCCAGAGAGCATGGCTTCTACCATCACAATAGACAGCCCCGGCGCCTATCATAATATACACCTCAGCAGCATGAAGCGCATAGTTCGAAGTCCATCTGCATATATTAAGACAAGGGAGATTCTTTACTGTAAATGCACAGGTGCAATTGCCAGACTGCTGAAACTTTGAACAGAAAATATAACCTAATTCTAATTTAGGATTGCCAATTGATAGCTCCGAACGGTGTCTTTTTCCACATGTCTTCCTATTGATATAAGAAGAAAACTTACATATAGGTCAATGTATAGAATAACACCATTACAAATAGAGCTACACATAGAAGACATAAGCCCCACTATCCAGACTGTGCCATTGCATAAGAAAATCAGGCAGAATAGCTGAATTCACACTCTATCTTACCAAAACTTTCCAAAAAAACCCAGGTTTTGTTTTTTTGTAGGTCAAGTTTTTTTTCAGTTCCTATAATTAAATTCTTACACACCATTGCATTGTAAACCATATGCCTGAAACCTTGCTATACCCATGGCCATCCCCCCAGTGTCATCACCGGTTGCATTTTCCAAGACGCGCAGTGCTCGGGTGGAGAGAGAGAATTGTAGACTTCTTATTATAATGCCCAGTAAGATTTCTTTAAGCGATGTTGCGCCATGACACAAGACAATAGGGACGAGATGGCGCGTGCGACTATTCTAAAAAACCCGCATAAAAATATGTTTTATAACCATTTGATAGATTTCTCTACTTGACGCAATTACAAGGCAAAACAGCGAAATGTGCCCGAAATACATCACGAGAACAGTAATGAGGAATGTCCAGGAACTGAGATGCGATGCGAACAATGATGTCCCAATGACTCTAAACGACAACACTGACTCGAACCCGTCAGAGAAACATGAATCACGTAGAATTTGGTACAGAGATCACGAGGAAGAAGTCAGAACTGAAATATATTAATTAAATTAAAAATCACGCCTACAATTGGTCGAGAGACAATTATATTATAGTTGATAGAAAGTACTAGTGACCAATACGCTAGTTCAAGAATGAAAGTAATAAAGGATCTATATACAGGAATCTGAATGTGGAACTAACATTTTAGAAGAGTTCACACAGAAATGACCTATTCTAAAACTCAATTTAATCATTTTTTCAAAACGACATTGCAACATTGTTAATACTTACAGTGGGGATATTAAAGGATATATTCCTCCCAAGATTTTTCTCATATATACTCACCGGATAACATAATAAATAACACATTCCTCTAATTCTTGTATTATACAAAATGCCAGCATTTTCACAGATAGAGAGCATCAACATGTTCTCCATCAGATCCTCGCCCTGCTGTACACAATTTGACAGCTGCCGCCTAGATCCGACCACTTATGTAAATTCTGACTGGGGTTGGAGACGGCCCTCTTCGGATTCTGTCTGTTATGACCTAGACAGTAGCAGCTGCAAGATTTACTGTTCTCTCTCATATGCTCTAAGCACATGTAGCCAACGCCCCTGCCCCACGGAGCTCAAGAGCTCTCACGGATAAACTTCCTGCTGGAACTTGCATGAGCCAGAGAGAGCCTGCAGATACAAAATCTACATCGAGGAATATAAAGATAATACTGCGCGTAAACGGGCACAGCGGAGCGCCAACAGCGCACATAGTCTTGAGTATGCGCACATCTAAAAGTGCTAACAGCTGACTCTATAAAGTAGTCGTCTCTGTGTAATACGCATCATGCATCTCATCATCTACCTGATCTGCATTCATACTCTTTCTATGTGCCCGTCCAGTGTTGTTATTTAGTATAATGTCGAAGGCCAGAGATGAAAGTGTATAATAAAAGCTTGCTACCCCCTTATAGCTAATAACCACATTGGTCAACACACAGAAATAGATTGTTTCATAATGGCGGGCGATGTTACTTACACTTGCGTCCATCCCATCGCGAATCCAGCGAGCAGCCGGCGTTCTCTAGCCTGCGAAGCAGATTCGGGTTCTCAGCCGGGATATCACATAAGCCAGTTAAACAACTTCGACGTCCAGCCAGGTGTCGCCTGTACATGCTGCTTTATGAATCACTGGGAGTCTCAGCACACCGCGGGCCGATGCTGACAGCTAAAGCGCGTGTCCACTCTAGCCAACACTTTTTTAAAAAATAAACTCCGCGCCTGGTTTTTTTTCCGAAGTCCGTCAGCCTATTTTTTATGGCGCCATCCCTGATTTCTAAATCGCCTAAATGCATTCACGCGCGCCGATGCGACAAACACAATCGCGCATATGCTCCATGCCAAAATCCCGGGGCATTCAGGAAATTCGGTGCAAAATGAAAAATTTTGCGGCTAACCCGCCCCAGAAAAACACGATATCGGCGCCCCTGAGCCCTTATAAAATGTGTCGCTGCTTAGAGAGTCCCTGCCCCACCTGCCAGAATTTTGCCACACATGGCCAGTCTAGGGATTTGCCCTAGCAGCCAATGAAGCTAACCAGCAATAAAACTGGGTGGGATACATTTTCATTTGTGGGAAAATCCCATTTAAGTATTTCATACTCTGCTGAAATTGCACACGTTTTTGCCACTACCTACAGAGAATGAGAGATACTGTAATTTTTTACTACTAACAACAGATGATGTCAAAACGTATATACTCCCCCCTCCCCTGTGCAATGACCTCTATATAGATAACACGGACCCGTCATTACATCACTCACTGACATAGATGATGTCACAGCTCTTCTCCTCCCCTCCTCCCTAAACAATGACCTCTATATAGATAACACTGACCCCTCATTACATCACTACCTACTGACAATAGAATGTGTTACAGCCTCTATCTCCCCCCCCCTCCCTGAACAATGACCTCTATATATGATAACACTGAGCCCTACATTTACATCACTACCTGACAAGTAGAATATCTGTCACTAGACTATCTCCTCCCCCTCCCCTGTACAGTGACCTCTATATAGATACACACACTGACCTAATCATTACAACACTACTGACAATAGAATGATGTTACAGCTTATCTCCCCTCCCCTCCCTGAACAATGACCTCTCATATAGATAACACTGACCCATCATTACATCACTACTGACAATAAATGATGTCCAGAACTTATCTCCTCCCCCTACCCTAGCCCTACACCAACATAATGACCTCTATATAGATAACCGACTAATCATTACAACACTACTGACAATGATGAGATCACGCTTATCTCCCCCCCATCCCTGTACAATGACCTCTATATAGATAAACAGCTGACCCATCATTACATCACCTATGACAATAGATGATGTCACAGCTTATCTCCTCCTCCCTGTACAATGAGCCTCTTATATAGATAACACGGACACCATCATTACATCACTACTGACATATAGATGATGTCAAAGCTTATTATCCTCCCCCTCCCTGTACAATGACCTCATATATGAATAACACTGACCCATCATTACAATCACTACTGACAAGATAGAATGTCAACAGACCCCTTATCTCCTCCCACCCGCCTTCAATTTGTACAATGCAAACCCAATACTCATATAGAATAACAACTGCACCCATATTATCATCACTACTGACAATAGATGATGTCACAGCAATTATCTCTCCCTCCTCTTACTGCTACAATAGAAACCTCTATTATATTGAAACACGTGACTCATAAATGTCTACATACACTACTGACAATAGATGATGTCACAGCTTATCTCCTCCCCTCCTCTGTACAAGTGACCTCTATATAGTAACACTTGACCCATCATTACATCACTACTGAACAAAGATAGCATGTCACAGCCTTATCTCCTCCCCCCTCCCCTGTACAATGATCCTCTATATAGATAACACTGACCCATCATCAACATCACTACTGACAATAGATAGATGTCACAGCTTATACTCCTCCCCTCCCTGTACACTGACCCTCTATATAGATAACACTGCATCATACATACATCACTACTAGACAATAGATGCATGTCACAGCTTATCTCCTCCCCCATCCCTGTACAATGACCTCTATATAAGATAACACTGACACCAATCATTACATCATACTCTGACTAATAGATGAAGTCACAGCTATCTCTCTACCCTCCCTGTACAATGACCTCTATATAGATAACACCATGACCCATCATTACCATCACTACTGACATAGATGATGTCACAGCTTATCTCCTCCCCACTCCTTACAATGACCTCTATTATAGATAACACTGACCATCATATACATCACTCACTGACAATAGTGAATGTCCACGCTATCTCCATCCCCCCTCCCTCTGTACAATGACCTCTATATAGATAACACTGACCCCATATTACTACACTCTACTGAACATATAGATGATGTCACAGAACTTATCTCCTCCTCCCTCCTCGTACATGACCTCTATATAGATAACACTGACCCATCATACTTCACTACTGACAATAGAGATTGTCCAGCTTATCTCTCCCCCTCCCTGTACAATGACCTCTATATAGATAACACTGACCCATCATTACATCACTACTGACAATAGATAGATGTCACAGCTTACTCCTCCCCCCTCCCGTACAATGACTCATAATAGATAAACTGACCCATCATTACATCACTACTGACAATAGATGATGTACACAGCTATCTCCTCCCCCTCTGTCAATGACCTCTATATAGATAACACTGACCCATCAGACACATTCACTACTGACAATAGATGATGTCAAAGCTTATATCCCCCCCCTCCCTACAATGACCTCTATATAGATAACACTGACCATCATTACACACTAACTGACAATAGATGATGTCACAGCTTATCTCCCCTCCCTGTACATGAACCTCTATATAGATAACACTGACCATCATTACATCACTACTGACAATAGATGATGTACAGCTTATCTCCCCCCCTCCCTGTCAATGACCTCTATATAGATAACACTGACCCATCATTACAATCACTACTGACAATAGATGATGTCAAAGCTTATCTCCTCCCCTCCTTTACAATGACCTCTATATAGATAACACTGACCCATCATTACATCAACTACTGACAATAGATGATGTCAAGCTTATCCTCCCCCCCCCTGACAATGACTCTATATAGATAACATGACCCATCTTAATCACTACTGACAATAGATGATGTCCACAGCTTACTCTCCCCCTCCCTGTACAATGACCTCTATATAGATAACACTGACCCATCATTACATCACTACTGACAATAGATGATGTCAAGCTTATCTTCCTCCCCCTCCCTGTACATATGACCTCTATATAGATCACACTGACCCATCATTACCATCACTACTGACAATAGATATGTCACAGCTTATCTTCCTCCCCTCCGCTCGTACAATGACCGTCTATATAGATAACACTGACCATCATTACATCACTACTGACAATAGATATGTCACGCTTAGTCTCTCCCCCTCCCTGCTCATGACCTCTATATAGATAACACTAGACCCATCATTACCATCACTACTGACAATAGATGATGTCACAGCTTATCTCCTCCCCTCCCTGTACAGATGACCTCTATATAGATAACACTGACCATCATTACAACACTACTAAATAGATGATTGTCAAGACCTTATCTCCTCCCCTCCCTGTACAATGACCTCTATATAGATAAACTGACATCATTAATCACTACTGACATAGATGATGTCACAGCCTTATCTCCTCCCCTCCCTGCCTGTACAATGACCTCTATATAGATAACACTGACCCATCATTACATCACTACTGACAATAGTGATGTCAACAGCTTATCTCCTCCCCCTCCCTGTACAATGACACCTCTATATAGATAACACTGACCCATCATTACATCACTACTGACAATAGTGATTGTCACAGCTTATCTCCTCCCCTCCCTGTACAATGACCTCTATATAGATACACGACCCACTCATTACATCACTACTGACAATAGATGATGTCACAGCTGATCTCCTCCCCTCCCTGTACATGACATCTATATAGATAACCTGACCACATTACATCACTACTGACAATAGATGATGTCACAGCTTATCTCCTCCCATCCCTGACAATGACCTCTATATAGATAACCTGACATAGTTACATCACTACTGACAATAGATGATGTTCACAGCGTTATCTCTTCCCCCTCCCCTGTAGAATGCATCTATATAATAACACTGATCCAATTACATCACTACTGACAATAGATGATGTCACAGCTTATCTCCTCCCCCTCCCTGTACAATGACCTCTCTATATAGATAACACTGACCCATCATTACATCACTACGGACAATAGATGATTACAGCTTTATTCTTCCCTCCCTCCGTAAATTCTCTATATAGATAACACTGACCCATCATTACACACTACTGACAATAGATGATGTCACAGACCTTATCTCCTCCCCCTCCCGTACAATGACCTCTATATAGAATAACACTGACCCATCATTACATCACTACTGACATAGATGATGTCACAGCTTATCCTTCTCCCTCCTGCTCACAATGACTCTATATAGATAACACTGACCCATCATATACATCACTACTGACAATAGATGAGTCACGCTATCTCCTCCCCTCCCTGTACAATGACCTCTATATAGATAACACTGACCCATCATTACATCACTACTAGACAATAGATGATGTCACAGCATTATCTCCTCCCCCCCTCCCTGTTACATCTGACTCGTATATAGATAATACTGACCCATCTTACATCAATACTGACAATAGATATGAATCACAGCTTTCTCCTCCCCTCCCTGTACAATGACCTCTATATAGATAACACTGACCCATCATTACATCACTACTGACAATAGATGATGTGCACAGCTTTCTCCTCTCCTCCCTGCTACAATGACCTTATATAGATAACACTGACCCATCATTAACATCACTACTGACAATAGATGATGTCACAGCTTATCTCCTCCCTCCTCCCTGTAATGACCTCTTATAGATAACACTGACCCATCAACATCACTACTGACAATAGATGATGTCACAGCTTATCCTCCTCCTCCTGTACAATGACCTCTCTATATGATACCACTGAACCCATCAGTACATCACTACTGACAATAGATGATTGTCACGTTATCTCCTCCTCCCTCCTCTGTACAATGACCTCTATATAATAACACGACCCATCATTACCAATCAACATACTGACAATAGATGATGTCACGCTATTCTCGCTCCTCCACTGTAATGACACTATATAGATAACACTGTCCACCATC
This sequence comes from Engystomops pustulosus, assembly GCA_019512145.1. NCBI lineage: Eukaryota > Metazoa > Chordata > Amphibia > Anura > Leptodactylidae > Engystomops > Engystomops pustulosus. Next base: position 9,225,921 of record CM033649.1, read on the forward strand.
ATTACATCACTATGACAATAGATGATGTCACATATGGGTCAGTGTTATCTATATAGAGGTCATTGTACAGGGAGGAGGAGATAAGCTGTGACATCATCTATTGTCAGTAGAGATGTAATGATGGGTCAGTGTTATCTATATAGAGGTCATTGTACAGGGAGGGGGAGGGGATAAGCTGTGACATCATATATTGTCAGTAGTGATGTAATGATGGCTCAGTGTTATCTATATAGAGGTCATTGTACAGGGAGGAGGAGGAGATAAGCTGTGACATCATCTATTGTCAGTAGTGATGTAATGATGGGTCATATATCTATATAGAGGACATTGTACAGGGACAGGGATTGATCTCTACATAATAGGAAATGTTAGTTTATTATGGCTCAGTGGCCAGAAATGTATAATACAACAAAATACGGAACGCTAATAAAAAATGTTACTTTGGCTTTGAATGACACCCACTATGTTACTGCCTATGTTGTGTGAACAGCAAAAGATTACTACCGGTAGTAGTACAAGTTTTATGCCACTCTTTTTATGAATAGATGGATGCACACGATGAACAGTGATTTGCATTTGACATGGAATTAACGTATATACTCGAGTATTAGCTGAGTTTTTCAGCACAAAATTCATGCTGAAAAACACTAACTCAGCTTATATTCATGTCTATAAAAAAAGACCACTGTACTCATCTTTCCGACGCCCCCCGTAGGTCCTCTTTTTGCTTCCGATGCTCCAGTGCCTCTTTGGGTCCTTCTGCTCCTCTTCGGCTTCTCTTTGGGTCTTTTGGCTCCTCTTCGGTTCCCCTCGTGATGATGGTGGTTCACAAACAATGACATCGGCAAGTGGCTGCTGTCAATGTGTGTGCTTACACATGAAGAGGAGCAGAACGACCCGAGGGGAGCCAAAGAAGACTGAAGGACCTGAATAGGATCTGAGGCAAGAAGAGGACCCTTGGGGGCGGCATCGGAAAGGTGAGTACAGTATACATTATACCGGCAGGCTATATACTACATGGGCTGCCAGGCTATATACTACAGAGAGCTGGCAGGCTATATACTACAAGGGGCTGGCTATATACTACAGGGGGAGGCAGGCTATATACTACAGGGGGCTGTCCGGCTATATACTACAAGGGGAGGCAGGCTATATACTACAGGGGCTGGTAGGCTATATACTACAGGGGCTGGCAGGCTATATACTACAGGAGGCTGGCAGGCTATATACTACAAGGGGAGGCAGGCTATATACTACTGGGGGCTGACAGGCTATATACTACTGGGGGCTGGCAGGCTATATACTACAGAGGGCTGGTAGGCTATATACTACAGGGGCTGGTAGGCTATATACTACACGGGGCTGGCTATATACTACAGGGGTCTGGTTGGCTATATACTACAGGGGGCTGGCTGGATATACACTACAGGGGCTGGCAGGCTATATACACAGTAAAGTAAAACCTATAACTGCTGTTTGCTGTAGACAGAGTTTCTATCTCGAATTTACCTGTTCATCTGCTCCTGCATCAGATCTAACCTGTGCTCCACTTCTCCGTACGTCAGATCGTTGTCACCTTCACTGATGCCCCAGGCTACGCTGTTCAGTGCTGCATCATTGGTCACACTGGGGTGTATACTGACACTTTCTCTCTCCCAGCATCTTGGACTTGCTATATCTGTCATGAAAAAAAAAAGAATTTTAAAAATCAAACGATGTCCATTTCTAGGCAGGACATGCTGAGGCTTGTAGTTCCTTTGCTACTGCAAACACAGCCACAGAGAGAAAACGTTAACATTAAAGTAGATGTATCATATTTTCAATTCGTAGACAATAGCGAAAAACGTAATTATTTATTTTTGCTTCAATAAAACAGTTAAAACAAAGGATTAAGGTAATAAATAAAAAATACAAAAAGAAAATGTACAATTTATTTCTATGTGTTTGTCATTTAATGCACCTGTTACACTCCTCTTGTTGTTATTGTGCTCTTTCTGTCGACTTTCTTTGACCATTGTTTAAGGTGTATACAATGGGGGTCATTTACTAAGGGCCCGATTTGCGTTTTTGCGATGGGTTAACCGAATGTTTCTGTTTCGCGCGGATTTTCCCTGTATTGCCCCGGGATTTCGGCGCACGCGATCGGATTGTGGCGCTTCGGCACCGGCATGCACGCACCGGAAATCGGGGGCGTGGCCGTACGAAAACCAGTCGGATTCGGAGAAACCACCGCATTTAAAGAAAAAAAAAGTGTCGCTGGACACGCGCTTACCTTCACCCGGCAATGGATCGTGAACTCCGGCGGACCTTGGCGGACTTCAGCGCAGCAGCGACACCTGGTGGACGTCGGAGGAACTGCCTTAGTGAATCACCGGAAGACCCGAATCCACTGCAGAGAACGTGCCGCTGGATCGCGAATGGACCGGGTAAGTAAATCTGCCCCATTGTATTACATCCTGTATCTCATATCATAAGCCTCTATACACCTTCCTCAACGTATAGTACTATATGAGTTGCTATTACAGACATTGCATAATGCATGTGCAAATTTTTTGACAGAGGCTACTGGGGTGGGGAGTAGCCTCTCCAGACTGTAGGAAGAAAAGCCACCCCACGCCCCAGTAGCCTCTGGCATGCCTTTGAATGTTAGTTAGATAAAATTTATGTTAAATTAGGTTAGGAAGAATTAATAGATAAGAGAAAGATCGTTAAGGGCTTAGGAGGCTAGGAGGAAACCTACCGACCTTAATAGGTAGATACCCGATGGTAGGTTTCCTTTAAAGGAAATCTACCATCAAAATCATCATGATAAACCAGGGACACTTACTCATAGATCCAGGCACCGTGTGGTAATCTTCTTATATTTGTTATCAAGTTTTACAATTATGTTAATGGGAGTATTACAAGAGCCCCTCAATGCTGTAGCTACACAGGTTGCCCCCTCCCACTGTGTGAGATTCCATCAGGCAGAGGAAGGGAAAGTGCTGAGGGAACAGAGTGGGAGGGCGAGACACTGTAACAGCTCTGTGAGGTCAGAGGAAGGGGAGGTCTGGTAACACCCGTAGAGCCCTTCTGAACCATTAGCATAATTATAAAAGTCACGGTGCCTGGATCTATGAGTAAGAGTCCCTGGTTTACCACAATGGATTTTGATGGTACTTCTACAAAATTTACTACTTTCAGGTTTGTAACTTGAGTAACTGTATTCAAGCCTAGTTGCCTATAATATCATGATAGAAACACTTCCCCCCATAAAAAGACTGGTCGTCCATCCCAACCTATCTGGGGGTACAGTTACATATTATTACAGAGAACCATTAGATTCTCTGTTAAAGCCTCAAACGGTGAAGACTATGGAGAAATCAAGGCAGGTCCCTGCAATATCTGTACAGAGCAGCAGCCGTTGCAATGAGAGGGCACAGGGGGAACCGTCAGGGTCCTTATTTGGCTGGAAAAGTGAGCGAAGCAAAAAATATTCTCAAAGATGGTGAAAAAAACAGTCCTGGAACGTTCCCAGGGCAGGCAGAAGCAATATCTGGCCATGGCGGAGTGAGGAATGTTTTCTTATAAAGTCTCTCAATCTTGTGTAATTTAAAGGGAACCTGTAACTAAATTTATACAGCTGCAAAATCTGTGAACTACAGGAACAGAACAAGAAGAGGTTTTTACCGACACTTTTAGCTAAAAATTCATATACGTTGAAACATGACTATGAGGGGAAACCTCTAAACATGGAAAGAAAAAATCCAGCTCCATGTCCTTCTCATATATTGGCAAAGTTTATTAGCCAATATATTAGCTTGTATTAGAATCGGGTATAATACATGAGCAGGTCGAAGAGCTTCAGCATAAGCCTTAGTCTTGATCTATACTTAATGACAATAACACACTACTGAAAAAGAAATCGCCTTCATCACATGACTAGGGGGTGTGGTCTCTGCCTTCATCACATGATGGCTAGGAGGCGTGGTCTCCGTTCCTTGTGATAGAAACCAACTTTATCAGCACCAAGCTTGACAAAATCTAAACAGAATGGTTGCAAAGGGGGCGTGGTATCCGCTTCCATCACATGTGGCTATGGGGCGTGGTCTCTGCCTTCATCACATGATGACTAGGAGGCGTGGTCTCTGTTCCATGTGATGGAAACCAACTTTATCAGCACCAAACTCCGCAAAATCTAAACAGAATGGTTGCAAAGGGGGTGTGGTATCCTCCTCCATCACGTATGGCTATGGGGCCTGGTCTCTGCCTTTATCACATGATGACTAGGAGGCGTGGTCTCCAATCCATGTGATGGAAACCAACTTTATCAGCACCAAACTCGACAAAATCTGACCAAACATACCTTGAGTCCGCCTCCTCGGGCAGCCCTCTTATGAATACACCAGAGCAAGATCAGACGATCTATTTAGTGGATGATGTTTTCCCAGCTTATTGGTATGTTCCGATAAGCTAGAGATTTAACAATGCTCTAACTGGGAGAGGGCTAGGGAGCTTCTTACTTTAGTAAGTGCTGCATCTATTGTCAGTAGTGATGTAATGATGGGTCAGTGTTATCTATATAGAGGTCATTGTACAGGGAGGGGGAGGAGATAAGCTGTGACATCATCTATTGTCAGTAGTGATGTAATGACGGGTCAGTGTTATCTATATAGAGGTCATTGATATAGAGGTCATTGTACAGGGAGGGGGAGGAGATAAGCTGTGACATTATCTATTGTCAGTAGTGATGAAATGATGGGTCAGTGTTATCTATATAGAGGTCATTGTACAGGGAGGAGGAGATAAGCTGTGACATCATCTATTGTCAGGAGTGATGTAATGATGGGTCAGTGTTATCTATATAGAGGTCATTGTACAGGGAGGGGGGGGGATAAGCTGTGACATCATCTATTGTCAGTAGTGATGTAATGATGGGTCAGTGTTATCTATATAGAGGTCATTCATTGTACAGGGAGGGGGGAGGGGATAAGCTGTGATGTTTTCAGTATTTTCTATTGTAATCCTATCGAAATCGAGTGATTGTTGCATGGAAAACCCTTTTATTATGTAGTTTGTATATTATTAGGCTCAGGGGCCACTTACAGTGAGTGAGGACGTTTTAAGAAAATTAGATACATAGAAAAAAAATCTTTAAAAAATTTTGCTACAATATATAACAAGATTGAGAAATAGGTCACTTTGTAGCCATGGATTTCCTCGGGGCGTTTGTGATGTTTGTCTGTCCATGAGCCACGGATTCTGTAGGATCTCGCCTTGATCACGTTTAGGTTTTGTCAGCTGAGATAAAGGCTCTGGATGTTTCCTTCTTTCGGCAGTCGGGGCCCCATCTTGTCACTAGAAGCTTCCGCTCTCCTCCCGTCACTTTAGATTTACTTGTCTATGGTGATGGTAGAACCTCCTCTCCTCTAGGTGTGGAGGATGCCTCCTGGCTATGGTGATGATAGATCCACCTCTCCTCTAGGTGTAGAGGATGCCCCATGTCTACGGTGATGGTAGAACCTCCTCTCCTCTAGGTGTAGAGGATGCCCCCTGTCTGTGTTGATGGTAGAATCGCCTCTCCTCTAGATGTAGAGGATGCCCCCTGTCTATGGGGGTGGTAGAACTGTCTCTCATATAGGTGTAGCAGATGCCCCTTGTCTATGATGATGATAGAACTGCTTCTCCTGTAGGTGTAAAGGATGCCCCCTGTAAAGGATCCCTATTTACTATAATACTATCCTCCTCTGTATTAATTACTTTACAGAGCTTAGTTGCATCTGGAAATATTGAAACTCTACTGTGAAAACCCTCTATGAGGTCATTAATAAAAAAAAATATTAAAAGA
>CM033649.1:9235188-9303906 GCA_019512145.1 Engystomops pustulosus
AACTGCCTTCAAGCACCTCCTTATTTATATTGTCCATTTCTTCATAAGTCCCTCTATTTATATTATCCACTTCCTTCAGAAAAGCCCCTCCTATTTATATTGTCCCTTCCTTCCAAGAAGTCCCTCCTATTTATATGTCCACTTTCCTTCATAGCCCTGCTCTACTTTATATTGTTCCACTTCCCTTCAGAAGCCCTCTATTGTTATATTGTCCATTTCCTTCAGAAGCCCCTCCTATTTATATTGTCCAATTCCTTCAGAAGCCCTTCCTATTTATATTGTCCACTTCCTTCAGAAGCCCCTCCTATTTATATTGTCCACTTCCTTCAGAAGCCCCTCCTATTTTTATCATCCATTTCCTTCAGAAGCCCCTCCTATTTATATTGTCCATTTCCTTCAGAAGCCCCTCCTATTTATATTGCCCTTTTCCTTTAGTTTATGATATCTTAATTATGATCTTCTTTCAGATGGGTGGTTCTAGGCCGGAGAAGAAGGCTTGGCGCCATCTGATGGTAGAGATTTATGAATAATGATATTGGGAAGGGTGGGGGTTAGAGAGAAAATTCCAATTTTTATGGAATAAGGTCTTAAGCACACAACTGTTTTGGGGGGCTGTGAACTAGCTGCAAAAAGGCAGCTAATTCACGGACCCTGTTGAGGTCTATTTGCCCCGTTCCGGTGCGGTGCAACAGGATGCAGACATTGTATCTCATTGCACCAAGAGCGAGCCGAACATCTAAGCCAAAATTATAGAGATGGTCCCATTCCTCCCCAAATATGTGGCTGCTGTTTTCTTAAATACATGGGCGAGAAGAGCAGAGCTCACTCACCGATTTCCACCTGGCCAAAACGGGATGTAAATAGGGAATCACTTTCCCCTGTTTGCTGCCTGTATTACACATGCTTTTTTAAGGCTGTTTGTGGGCACTCACCGCAACCCCACATCCAGTGGTACTTAAGGCTGTTTGTGGGCACTCACCGCAACCCCACATCCAGTGGTACAACCGTGGTCGCAGCAGTCAGCATTGATACCAGGCCCATCGGCCGGGGTGTGACTATAACTTGAGCAGTGTGGCCGGAAAACCACTCTACCGCGCACCCCTTCCTGTCTGGCTGCGGGCGGAAGAAAGAAGACGTGCATTGTGGGGGGGGGGCAGAATATGTAATAATTCATTGTGGAAATAAAGTCTTTCTTTCAGCTCACCGACATGTAGGAGGCCATATGAGGATCAGGCGCACGGAGCAAAGAAGTCGGGCCGCTCCGAGACAATGTGGAAGAACAAACTAAGGTAAGCTCCAGCGAGGATCCAAAAATGTGGGAAGTCAAGAAAAAATATGTGAAAAAATCAAAAAAATGGAAGCATAAAAACTAACTTTTAATTCATAAGGTTAAAAAACCATGTGCACATGGGAAAGAAAAAAGCCATGACGCGTTTCGGAAGTCAATCCTTAGTCATTATGACTTCAGCTTAGGCCCACCCCTCTACATGTCCATGTCTAGGAAACTGGTCCTCGAAGATTATCACCCCTCTACATGTCCATGTCTAGGAAACTGGTCCTCGAAGATTATACCAACACTAATGTCCAATTCATTGCCTATTTATTAGGTACCTACCTTGCCTGGGTCCAGCTCTTGTGTGCTTGTGGTCTTTGCTGTTGACCATGACCTTGGTCATGACCTCAGCTTTGTCTGTGAATATACCCTGCTCTTTGATTACTCACCTAGTGCCAGGTGTTTTACTCCTGGTTATGACTCTTGGCTGTCTCCCGACTACAGTTTTTTCACATCCCCCTGTTGTTGCCACCTTACTAGACTGGGGATCTTCTGGGGAGCTGACTTATCCAGTAGGCAACTACATGGAGAGAAGGATAACTGAAAGATCTGCCTACACGGGATTTGTCTGTGGTCTGTTACCATGGAATTGTCACGTGTGCACCTGCGACTCATATCCCTCATATAACCTCTGTGTGCCCCAGCAAGGAACTCATCTTTCCCGGCTCCAGCGGCGATCTCTGCGATGCCCGCGCCAGTTCTGTAAAATGTATTATTGGCGTTGGCTGGCCGCCTACCCTGATAAGTTCCAGCCCCTTCCTGTGTCCCCTTCCAGATCTTTGTGCTTCTGTGCCTTAGAGAAAGCTTGTTCCTGATGCCGTGTGATTATCCTGATTTCCCCTGTTCCTGACCTCGCTCCTGTGCTACCCGTATGGACATTCCGCTATCGCTATGTCCCCAACTCTGATCCTGTGCTGCCCGTCTCGACTTCCTGCCTGTCCCCGACCACGAGTTTGCCTTATGATTCTGTACCTCACCTTGGCTACCACCAGTGACAAAGTCACGCCTGTGGAACAACCTGGTGGCACCACGCCGCAACAAGTCCAACCTGCTTTGCCGCAGGCTCTGGTGAAAACCGGGTACCACTTAGAGGATCCACTACCACTGATCCTGACAGGAATCACGTGGGTCTGCAAAGGAAATATACATTTTTTAATAAATTATTTTATTCAGAACTTTTTGAAAAATTAAAAACATTTGATAGCCTAACTTGTTCTTCCCGCCTCCAATTTTTGAAGTATAATGCTTGGATAACTATTCTATACACAATGGGGAAGATTTACATACCCGGTTCTGTCACGAACCCGCGGTGCGTTGTCCGACGAGGATTCGGGTCTGCCGTGATTCACTAAGATCGTGGGCCCAAGTTCCTGCATGTGTCGCTTCTGCGCTGAGGTCCGCCGGAGTTCACGCAAGTGCATGTCTTGCGGCACAATTCTAAATGTTAAATCCTGCACGTTGTCCCAATCCGTCGGGTTGTGCGACGGCCCGCCCCCTGATTTCTGTCACGTGCAAGCCGGCGCTGATGCACCAAAATCTGATCGCGTGCGCCAAAATCGCAACGGAAATCGCCGGGAAACCCGACAAAAATGCGTCCGACAGACCCTTGGTAAATGAGCCCCAGTGAGTTGAACCAGTCCCAGGCCTTGATAATTCCATCCTAGACAAAATGGTCCAAGATATTCTACTTGAATGTGGAAGAAATGTGGACCCCCAATGTACTTACCTCTCTTTGTTCCTGTGGTGGAAACCACTGTTGGTCAATGCTTTGGCCTTCCTGGCAGAACTGGAGGAGATTCAAAGTATGTGTGGTGCAGCCTCTCTGGTCATCTGGATAGCCTCTAGGTCACACAAAGGGTTTTTATTTTAATGGTGTCCATTATTGTCCTAGAAATGACCCTATAAATAGTCAGCACAAGGTACATAGACAAGTAAAACAGGGAATTCGAGGGAACCAAACACTTTCTCAATACAAATATAGAATTTGGCAACTATCAGTTATGTGCTGATTCAGCATTTCTCAATAAGCTTAGAGCTGTATCACTGGCCCAGGCACCAGGCTAAGAACTGTATCACTGGCCCTGGCACCAGGCTAAGAACTGTATCACTGGCCCTGGCACCAGGCTTAGAACTGTATCACTGACCCTGGCACCAGGCTAAGAACTGTATCACTGACCCTGGCACCAGGCTAAGAACTGTATCAGTGGCCCTGGCACCAGGCTTAGAACTGTATCACTGACCCTTGCACCAGGCTAAGAACTGTGATCACTGCAACCCACACCACCTGGAACCCAGCCTAGAGAACTGTATCAGGGGCCATGGCACCAGGCAATAAGAACTGTATCAGGGCCCTGGTACCAGACTAAGAACGGTATCACTGGCCCTGGCACCAGGCTTAGAACTGTATCACTGGCCATGGCACCAGGCTTAAGAACTGATCAGTGGCCCTGGCACAAGGCGAAGAACTGTATCAGTGGCACCTGGTACCAAGCATAAGAACTGTATCACTGGCCTGCAACCAGGCTTAGAACTGTATCACTGGCAACCTGGCACCAGGTTAGAACTGTATCACGGGCCATGGCACAGGCTAGAAACTGTATCAGTGGCCCTGGCACAGGCTAAGAACTGTTATCAGTGGGCACACACCCTGGTACCAGGACTAAGACTTATCACTGGCCCGGCACCAGGCTTTAGAAACTTATCACGAGGCCCTGGCACCAGGCTTAGAATGTATCAGTGGCCCTGGCACAGACTAAGAACTGTTCACTGCCCTGGCACCAGGCTGATACGTATCAATGAGCCTGGCACCCAGGCTAAGAACTTTATCTAGTCCCTGGCACCAGGCTAAGAACTGTATCAGTGACCCCTTGCACCAGGCTTAATACTGTATCAGTGGCCCCTGGCCACCAGATAAAAGCTGTATCACTTGGCTCCATGCACCAGGCTTAGAACTGTACTCAGGGACCCTCTGCACAGGCTATAAGAAACTGTATCAGTGGCCCGGCACCAGGATAAGGCTGTATCACTGGCCCTGGCACCAGGCTAAGAACTGTATCCACTGGCATGGCACCAGGCTAAGAACTGTATCAGTGGCCCTGGATCCGGATAGAACTGTATATGGCAATGGCACCAGGCTAAGAACTGTATCAGTGGCCTGGCACCAGGCTAAGAAGTATTCAGTGGCCCTGGCACCAGGCTAAGTACGGTATCACTGACCCTGGCCACCAGGCTAAGAACTGTATCACTGGCAACTGGCCCAGGATTAAAATGGTGGCAATTGGAAACCTATTAAGGATTACTAATTTGCAGTAGGGGACCAGCCTATGAACTAACGCATTGGAAGTTGGCACCATGCTGAGAACTGGTCTTTAAGTATGGTATTACGGCAGCGACGTAGTCTACCCACCTATACGTTTTCCCTCGGGACACCGCCTACGCATTAGAATGTATTACTAGCATCCTGAACGGTGCATGTGAACTGTGTGAGTATACTAACAGTATATAGCATATGTTTTACTGCCAAAGTGGCACCAGTTACGAACCTTTTTATTATGGATCTAGGTCTCCAGAACTGTGTTACGGTTATGGCTCCAGCCATATCTGATCCAGGACAACTGGCGCCGGCTCGAGCCGTTCATTTGACAATTGGCCACGCAGTTTGAGAAAGTAGATTGAGTTGGCCTAGTGGCGCCGGGGCTGAGAACTGGTTCTCGAGACCCAGGTTTAGCACTATGAGCAGTGGCAATTAGAGACCAGGCTGAGAAGTATGTATCACAGCATTTGACCAGAATAGACCTGAACACTGGACAACATGGATAGTCCCATCTACGTGTGAAACTATTGATGTTGTTGAGGAGACACCACACCAAAAACTGTGGAAAAAAGTGTGTGCGCTACCATCACAAACGAATGGTACAAACTGTATAATAGACTTCATTTGACAATCAGTTATTGTTCCCCCTTGACCTTCCTCAGAGGAGAGTCTGGAATCAGGGAGCTGGGAGGTTAATGGTTCTGCGGTGTTGATTGCAGGCGGAGGGGACGGAGGGTGGTAATCTATACCTCTATATAATGTATCCTTTACAAGAGACATGACATTATATTACCAGGGAGGTCGCATCACTTGGCTCTGCAGAACGCTTCCATCGTGGCTCTGATTGAGCATGATTGTATCTTATATGGGGGGTGACACCTCTAGGATGCAATAAAGTCACGTACACATCTTGATCCAAACATGTGCAGAACATGGGCTTCTGGCCCCCCAATGCAGAATATTTAAGATGGACTGGTTCCCTTCTATAAGCAGTTATCAGGTCGGTTAAGGGGTTGGATCAAGTAATAAATTTATCCGCAAGATAAGGAGATTACCTGTTGTGATCAAGGAGATCCATGCCATTTGACCTAGCTCCACCTCGGAGGGCATCATGTGTTGGACCTATAGTCCCAATATGGAAAAATGACAATTTAATTTTTTGGATAGACAGATTTGGAAGAAGTCTTGCTGGTGATCCACTTATGTCAACCTGATTGTGCACCATGGTGGGGATATGATGGTGGGAGGACCACCGGCAATGAGGGTTGATTTATGCAGCTGCTCACTATGGAAGATGGAAAGTAGATAAGTAGAAGGATGAATAGTAGATAGATAATAGTAGAGATACAGAGATAGTAGAAGAGTAGATAGATAGATAGATAGATAGATGGATAGATAGATAGAAGATATGAGGGATGGATGGATAGATCGATAGATGAGATAGATAGATAGACAGTGATGAGATCAGATAGAAATGAAGTAGATAGATAGATAGATGGAGATGATAGATAGACTAGATATAGATAAGATAGATAGCGTAGATAGTAGATATGAAGATTAGATAGTAGATAGATGATAGATGAGCATAGATAGCTAGATAGATAATAGAGATGTCATTGAACATTTGCCATTATGTCAATATATTGTGACAAAATGGTTTCTGCGTTAGTCTACTGAGGGAAGGAGTGACCACTGTAGAAGACGATGCATGAGACAAAGCGTGAGCCACTCGAGGATAATCTGTCTATTACCTGCATGAATTATTCACTAGTTGTGGTCACATGAGCAGAATGGCAAGACAAAGTGCAAAATGGAAGAGCGCAGACGTCGCGGCTCACCTCAAAGTGATACATCCGTCCCTCCTCTCACCACCAGGTGGTTACTGGTGATGTGCGGAGTCAGAGACTGCACTTCACATCCCAGCCCCTAACTTCGACTTATGGGCGGGACATTTTAGCACTGCGGTCTCAGCGCCTTTTTGAGACTCTGTTTGGGCTGCTGTTTTTTCGTCTTTTTGTTTTTGCTATCTGTAAGAAGGCTTTAAGGTTCGTTGTTTGCTTATTAATGCATTTGTGCTTCACCGCTGATGTCATTGGAACTAACCTACTGTGCACGTCACGCATTCATGCACGCCCTTAGGAGCGAGGAGAAAATAGACAGAGTTCAGGCTCACTCTGCAAAGTCCCAGTCTGGGCAGCTTGTACAATGTCCTGGCACCACATTGATGTACACTGCCGAGGGACTCGAAAAAACGTCCCTATTCTGAAAATGAAAATTCTTGTCTACAAATAAGTCCTTTGCCCTTTTTTATTACTATTACATAGAAATGGAGTCTTGATAATATTCTCAGATCTCCTGTACAATAGACTAGATAATCACTCACAGAGATGATCAACGGCATAGGCACACTGATGAAGTCGTACTGGGAACGATTTAATTGGAAACTGGAATTTCGGTAACCGAAGTATTTTTCATGTTGCATGCGGTTAATTTCTTGATTTGGGAAGGCGAAAGCCTTGTGTCAGTCAATGAAAAGGGGAGTTTTTGTCCAGTGCAGCTGCTAGAGCGGGAGGCGTTGAGTTTTTGCAATCTGGTTTTAGGCGCAAAATATTGATAAGAGGCAGACTAGCCAAACACTGCGAACAGACAACTCACTGGGGATATTTACTAAGGGTTATCCACTTGTTGACGGCTCTTAGAAATTTCGGGAATATGGAGTCGCACTGTAGACAGGTATTTTTGACATTGGGGATTGTGCCTGAGGTGATTGATGGCGCAATGCGCAGTGCTTTACATGCCGAAAAACGGTGGTTGATGGCTCCGGACATCAATGACCGGAATGATACTGAGCGCAGGGATGTAGATTCAAATTGTGCACACCATAGGCACTTACATTGCACCAGAAAGAAGAAGGAACTACTGTGGACCTGAGCGGGGGAGGGAAAGCGACAATGCAGGATATCGGGCACTGATCTTAGTGAATCGCGAGCAGAGCAGGCAGAGCCAGAGAGAATTATCTTTGACAATGGACCTTCGGGCGAACTCCGTGATCATGTAAGTAAATAAGCCCCACTATGTCAGATAAGGCGCATCCACTAAATAACGTAAGAGACAAATCTTTTAACTGCGCAAAAAAACATTGCGTAATAAAATGCTAAAAACAACAAAATTTATGATAAATGTCCCCCATGGTTCGTTAGTGGTTAGAGAACTACAAGGTGCAGCAAGACGTCCGGCATGAAGCCCATTGCATAATGTGGATATTGTCAGTGCATGATCACAAAATACTCACCTTCTGCTTGTATGTCTACATTATTCTTTTTATCAGCACCTCCCCTCCCCATAATATAAAGATTAAAACCTCTCAATAAAAAATTGAGAAGTCAGCAAAGATGATAGGGTTAATAGATAAGCATGTCTAAAATAAACTTATTTAAAATTATTATTATGTTTTATATGTATTACAATATCAAAATATGTTAAATAAAAAGAATAATAACTGTATCATTGATTGTAACAAAAGGTGAGACTGGGCTCCCACACAATGTAATGTGTTGCATAAAACCGGCAGTGTGAACGCAGCCCAAGTCCAGGCTCTCAAGTCGCAGAAGCGCAACTTATGCTTCACATGTTGCAGTCATTTTTCTCTAAGTAACTGAAGTGAAGAAATGTCCCACAGTATTGATCTGAATCGGACGGCAATCACAAGGATTTCTGTGGGATGAAATTAGATATATTTAAACCAGAATCAACAGAATATCTGTTTTCTTTCCGATTTGTGGCCGTAACCCTTTCAGTGCTCCCCTCCCGAGCAGTGAGCACCGCACACATTATAACCAGCATAGATGTACACACTGTAATCACAGCACCAATGATTACATAGATTATAGATAAAGCTTGAAGTTTAACACTGAAACATTGTATCCAGCAATGGAAAAAACGTTACCTGCACCAGTGTATGATAGAAGCCCCATCCCCCTGGTGTCCTCAGAGATACCCAGCGATGTGGCACAATAGGCAGATGCATGGTGCGCCCGGCTCTATGCCAGGTCCGACATGGTGCAGAACTGTAGTATAGCCTGTGCCTGTACCTGGCGCACTCCACAGCCTGGAACTATCCCCTTCCCACCCAACCGGCGGAATAGAGGGAGCTGTACAGGCAGTCCCAGGGTTATGTACAAGATAGGTCCTGTAGGTTTGTTCTTAAGTTGCATTGTATTGTACGTCTATACCGAGTTATAACCCCGACCGAGTATAGCCGAGACCCCTAATTTTACCACCAAAAACTGGGGGAAAAACCTAGTTGATCGAGTATAAGCGAGGGTGGGAAATGCATATCACAGGAACCCCCCCGTATATGAGCCAACCGCCACATAGAGTATACAGCCAGCCAAGCTTGCCACCAGTAGTATACGCCTCGCCTCAGTGATAGATACAGCAGCCCCCCCATAGTATACAGCCTGCCCCCAGTAGGTATAGAGCCTGCCCCCAGTACGGATACAGATGCACTCAGTAGTACAAGCAGCCCGTAGTATACAGCCTGCCCTCAGTAGTATATCAGGCAGCCACCAGGAGGAGAGAGCAGGAACAAAGGAGGATAAGCAGCACCCAGTGTACGCGGCTCGTCTTCAAGCTTCGGCTGCTGGGCGCCGCCATTGATCTTCCCCGGCGCCACTGCTGACATCATACTAGGCGCCGCCCCAGGGAAAAACGTGCCGGCGCCCAGCAGAAGAAAGAAGCAGGCGCGGAAGCCTGAAGACGAGCCACGTGGACATCGGGGCCACCGGAGGGTGAGTATACAAGTTTATTATTTTTTAAGTATTTTTAATTTTTATATTGACTCGTGTATAGGCCAAGGGGACGTTTTTCAGCACATTTTTTGTGCTGAAAAACTCGGCTTATACACGAGTATATATGGTAAGTTGAAACTGTATATTTTACAATTGCAAACCCAGACAATTTTTTTTTTTGCTCTGTGACAATTAGATTTTAAAAATGTTGGGTTGTCATGAGAACCAGGATTATCAATAAATCTTCATTACAGACGCCTGTGATAACTAGGATGATTAAATTGTGAGCCCCATTGGGGACAGGGACCGATTTGGCAAATTCTGTGCAGTGCTGCATAATCTGTGTGCGCTTTATAAATAAAGAATTATTAGTACGGTATGAATTACAAAATACTCCGAAATGAAAAAAAATATTACAAACACTTGCTGTAAAAGATGCCATAGAACAGTCACTTTTTAAGTTCGGGCTGTAACCAGGATCATCGACCTCTGTCGCACCGTGCGACACATTTATCATGCAAAGTCCAACAGAAGTGTGTCACTAAAAAAAAAGTGGTGCACTCTGTGGGGCTGTGCAGGGGGAGAGCGTGCACCAGAAATCCTGGATTTGGTGCCCCCTGCACTCTACACAGGACACTGCACATTGTATACACTGCACTGTTCTTAGTAAATGTGCCCCACTGTATCTATATACACACCTGTACAGGATTTATATTCTTCTATAGACACTGTAGTCACAGTCTGATACAAACAGCTTAGCAAATAAAATACAATAATATATACGTCTTATGATACTTCATACAAAAAAATATATTCTAGTCCATCATTTTATCTTTAATTGTATTAATGTTATTTTTGTAATGGATGATCTGGCAAGCTCTGTGCAGCGCTGCGGAATATGTTGGCGATATATAAATAAAGGAATTATTATTATTGATGAAAGTTATAATAATAATAATTCCGTTAGCGCACACAGATGACGCAGCGCTGCACAGAGACTACTAAAAAGTTATGGGGCAGATGTTGTGACACGTGTTTGTGACCTTCGGTGTGTGCCCCCTCTGGCAGGATCATAATATTGCTATCAAAATAAAGGTTTAAAAATTATGCAAATGAGCCTGAGGGGCTCCAAGCTCCATAGATGTAATTAGAGATTGGAGCCCCTCAGACTCATTTGCATCATTTTTAAAACCTTTATTTCTTAAAAACAAGGGCATAAGAAGCTATAAGAAGAGTGGACCCTTCCAAAAGGGGCACATACCCCTAGGATATCAGTGTGCTGGGTTTACAACCCTTCATCCTGGTGGTAGAAATCACGCTCCTAGTTATGCACAATTTTGGACACAATTTCAGAAATTGATCCAATTTTTTTGGCACAAACTATACCAACCTGTTGCCCACATCTGGCGGAGGCTGGAGTGTATTTGAAATTTTATTTTTTTTGCACAATTCAGTGCACATATATCATCATATCACATATCATGTGCATACATCTGCCGCTGGGTGCAGTTCAAAGATGAATTAAATGCAAAGATGAAAAAGCGATGAGTGTCGGGCTTCTCAGAGAGGATTACAAAATTGGAAAAAATGTGCAAATCCCCCAAAAAATGCAAAAAAGATAAAAATGGAAAAGAAGCGTATAGATACATCTGCCCCTATATCTAAATTGAATGAATCACGGTCATATCAGCTGCACATATTCCTGATTTCTGAACCAAACTTTTCCCATCAAATTCCATGGGGGTCGTTTATCTTTCCCCCGTGTTGAGTCGCTAGTTTTTGCCCCTTCTTATTCACCTTTGAGCACCATCTCATTTATTATTTCGACTTTTAGCTTGTGTCAAATTTGCACAAACGTCTCAAGTCACTTCTTTCCGTTTTTCTACGTTTTCCTAAAGTATGGGTTCGGCTGGAGTTATTTTGCGCCAAAAAAAAAAATGTGCCAAATTTTAGACAATTTGAAAAAGATAAATTTCATTTGCGACATTTAGCACATCTGGAATAGATGATTAATGAGTCTCACTGATGATAAACCAATGTCTGGTGGACTTCAGTGCGCATTTCAAAAAGTCCTAAAAAATTAAGAATGTGCAAAAAAAAAAGTCCCAAAAAATAAAGAAAAATAAAGATAACTGACCCCCCCCAATGTGTTTATTTACAGTAATAGAGCAATCATTAATGTAGCAGAAATGACTTTGACTTGATGATATTAAATTGCAATCCCAGAAAATAATTATGTTACAATTCTGAGGCTGAGGGGGACATTAATCATAGGGGGTCTCAGCTTCACCTATTTTTGCGCCTGGTTTGTTCTTTTTGGCTCCTGATCTATGATGGATCTAGTTTTGCCTTAGTAAATGCGTTTTGAAATTGTCTCATGTCCGATTCATTTGCGCCTAATTTTGCCCCAAATTTGTCTCTAGTTTTTACCCTACAAAGTAGATCTCATTAGTGACTAATAATGGAACGAGATTGAGAAAAAGGTGACAGAACGTTCAGGGCTTCATCTCTGCACATAAAGTCTCAGCTTGTACAATGTCCGGACCACATTGTGATGTAACTGCAGGGACTAAAAGTTACAGATATGTAAGTAAAAAAATAAAAAATTCTTTGCCTTTTTTATTATAATACACAGTAAATGGAGACTGATAATATTCTCAGATCTGTACAATAAGACAATAATCACTCACAGAGATGATCCCATAGAACATAATGACGTCGTTACTGGAGAAATTTTACATTTTAAAACTGCGCTGAAGGATTTTCGATGTTTCATAGAGGAAATTTTTCATTTGGGAAGTGAAAACCTTTTTTTTCAGTAATGAAAAGTTAAGTTTTTTTTCAAGTGCAGCTGCTCAGAGTAGGTGCATTTTTTGCGACTTTTTAGGCGCAAAATAGTGAGAGATGCCGTGCAAACATCTGTATAGCAGCCTCTCACTATGTCAGATAAGGAGCAGGCACTCAAAACCCCCCAAAAAACCCCCAAAAAAGTGTGCAAAGACACAACAAAAACAGTCCAAAAAATTATGATCAATGCCCCCATTTGTGGGGTTTTTCCAAAACTTTTCTGGCACAAAATAAAGATGATACCGTGCAAACATCTGCTGCTCATCCAAACACTAAGGGGGTCATTTATCTTATTTCCCCCTTCTCTGAGCTCTTTTTGCCCCTTTTGGGAGTCTATATTTTGCCCCTCATTTGTCTTTGTTGTTATGGCTCTTTGTCAAATGCAGAGTTTTTTGAGTCTCTGGCGCATATTTTAAAAATAGGCACAAATCCTACCATTGCCTTTCCTACACTTGGTCAGGATTGGCGCGTTATTGTGCAATTATTTGTGCCCATATAGTTGCAAATCAATGTTAAATAAGGAAGAAACATCTGGAAGCCGGAGAAATACAAAGACAAATTAGGCGCAAACCAGGAAACTGCTACACGGAGAACTCTGCAGAACTGCTGAAAAAAATTGCTCAAATACCCAAATGAGCCCAAAGAGTCACTAAAATACAACCAAAAACGTGCATCAGAATGCGATAAATCTGCCCCCAAGATAAATACAGGGCAGGGTCACAAAACCCCTGCGTGATGTCTGCACCCAAAAAAGTCACAGAAAAGCTACAAATCTAATAAAAGAACACTAAAAATGTTTGCGTCTGTTTGCAGCAGTTCTCCGGAGTTCGCCGTGTAGCAGTTTCCTGGTTTGCGCCTAAATTGTCTTTGTATTTCTCCGGCTTCCTGATGTTCTACATGCCGTATTTCATACTGAAAAAAGTACTGCGCCCACCGTAAATTTTTCCATAAAAAACATGCCTGTTTAACGGATGATACTGTTCACAACAGATGATATAAAATTTACATTGATGTCAATGGGATTTCTGACTGATGCGTCAATCCTCCGTTCTTTACTTTTTGTAACGCAGGGTGAACCAAACTGAATTATAAAAAAAAAATACAATTATTTAGCACTTTCTGACGTATATGACAAAGGTAAGCAAATTGTCTGAAATAATACATTATCTGGACAACAAATATATATATATATATAATTTTATTACATTTAGCTCGATAGACTTATAGGACGTCATTTATCTTTGGCCCTTCCCTGTGCTCTTTTTGCACCTCTACTGAGTAATTTTTTGCGTCTGATTTATTTTTGTAGTCTCAGATGTTTGTCAAATTTTTAGACCTTTTAGGTGGACATTTTAATAACTCATATCATTGTCTTTCCTATACATGGCTGGGACTGGAGTTATTTTTCTCGATTACTAGATCAGCCGCAAATATCTGGAAACCGGAGAAATACAAAGACAAATTAGGTACAAACCAGGAAACTGCCCCATAGATAGACATCGATAGAAATAATAGATAGAATAGATCGCTAGCATAATAGAATCGCTAGATTCGCTAGCTAGCTCATCTGCATCAAATCGCTAGATCGATATGATAGTATAATGATATGAATAGATAGATATGCGACTAGCCTCGATTATGATATAGAAGATAGATAGATAGCTCGCTCGCTCGCTCGATCTGCCCGCTCGCTATGCGATCGAGCGCTCGCTCCTCGCTAGCTCGCTCGATCAGCTAGCTCGCTCGGCCTCACCTAGCTCTCTCGCTCGCATCGTCATTCTCATCTGCGCTCGCTCGCTCTGAGCATAGATCGCTCCGACTCGCTCGCCTGCGCTCCTCGTTCGCTCGCTCCGCTGCCCCTCCTCGCTCCGCTCGTCCTCGCTCGCTCTATAGATATACGCTATGAGGGGTTGTTCATTTATCTTGATGCGCCTTTTTAGTTGTATTTTAGTGACTTTTTGAACGCATTTGGGTATTTGCGCCTTTTTCCAGCAGTTCTCCGGAATTCTCTGCGTAGCAGTTTCCTGGTTTGCACCTTATTTGTCCAGCTTCCAGATGTTTGCGACTTATTTAACATTGATTTGCGTCTATATGGGCGAATAACAAGCCATGTGTAGAAAAGGCAATGGGATGATTGGTGCAACAAAATTGCGCCTAATTACAATTTTCACCTAATAAGGCGCCAAAAAAACGTTATTTGACAGACAAATCAGGTGAAAAAAATAGACTCACAAAAGGCGCAAAAAGAACTCAGAGAAGGGGGAAATTAGATAAATGACCCCCATGGAATGATGTAGCCAGGTAGGTAGAGGAATCTACCTATATTTGATCTAAGGCTCAGTTCACACTTCCACTCTACCCTTCTGTTTCTTACCTCTGTATCGCAGTTTAATGTTTCAATTAAAAATCCCATTGACATCAATGTAAATTTTATGTCATCCGTTATGTTCCGTTTGGGAAGTTTCCATTAATTAATGCGTTGGTTTTGTTTTGTTTTTTTCAAACAGAGAAAAATTACTGCAGCCTCCGTCATTTTTTCTGTCCAAAAAAACGCATGGATAATGAAAATCTGCCTAAACGAAACATAACAGATAACATTAAATTTACATGGATTTTTCACTGATACATTCCGGAGATAAGGAACTGTGGTTTGATCGTCAGTGTGAACTGAGCCTAATAGATGTCGTGTAGAAATACAGATATTTGGGAGTTCAATTAGGAAATGTTTCAATATCATGAAATAATAATAATACTAATAATAAGAGTATTATTCCCTATTACTCTGGATGTGGCAGCAGCTGGTGCAGCCAGGAGGCGCGGGGATAATGGGCACAATTACCTGTCACCCATCTCTGTGTCCTGCTATCATTTAATATGGAACATAAGCAGTTTATCATTTATCAGGGGAGAGGTTAATGTGTGTAATGTAGATGGAGAAGGTCCCAGACACAGATGATATCAGTGCACACAGGAGATGCACATTCTCATTGACTACAACTGCCCTGGGATTGTCTACTGCAGCGCTGCTATACATTGTACAGTTGATATCATATAAAACAGTATAATATACCAATGGGTGCACCTCCTGCTGTGCACAACAGGAGATGCAAAAAAAAGATGCATAAAAGCTATAATAAATGATATACATATAATAAAATATTTATCTGCAAATAATAAATAAAATAAGAATTGCATAAATTAAAAATTCATAATTAATATATATATATATATTAATATTTATTTATACTATATATAATAAATAATAATAAAATAATTTAAATTAAATACCTTAAAAAAAAAACATTTTAAACTAATAAAATACTACGACACGAAGACAAAACATTGACAAAAATTATAATAAAACAGTAGTCAGAAATTCAAAATCTGAATCAAAATAATAAATAAGACTGCAGGAGTGAAAAAAAAATAATATGAGTGAATCAATAAGGGGAAAAAAAGATTTAAACTAAAAAAAAATAAACTAAATAAAAATGGCTAAAAATAAGACAGAAAATATTGACATGTAAAAATAAAATGGCAATGGCAGAAATGAAAAATGACATAAATGTATAATAAATTTTAAAAAAAGAACATAAATAAAAATATATAAGATAGGATGATAATATATAAAATAAATGATAAAGAGTCATTAAAAGCTAAATTATAAACGTGAAATACCAATTGCTAAAAAAAAAATTACAGAGATAAATGATAAATAATAATAATAATAGTGTAAAGTTAAAAAAAAGTCTAATAAAAAATAACAAATAGAATACAGATTGCAGAAGCGAAGAATTGTATAAATAAAGACATATCTATATAAGATGAACCGAAAAAAGCTCAAAAAATATACCAGATATCAGAATTATTGTGGGTAATTTAACTGCATAATAGAAATATTGTATAATGTTATATGGAATATACAAGACGATAGCATTAGGATAGCAGGAGGAGTAGGATAGAGTTTGGCACATGGTAAAATAGTTCTAGATCAGTTATATTGTATCTTATTCAAATGTGTTGTATTTGATAACAATATCACTATATATAATAGATAAATAGATAGATAGATAGATAGATAGATAGATAGATTATCATAATAGATAGAATAGATAGATAATAAGATAAATATGGAGTACTTCGAGATAGAACGATGCTTCTAGCATCGAGTAGCTATATAGACTAGCAGATAGAGCTCTCTATATATATATAATCTATCATCATATATATACACATATAGATACATACATACATACCTACATACATACATAGATGATAGATATATAATGATAGATAGATAGTAGATAGATGATAGATCGATAGCTAATCGATGTATAGATAGATAGATAGAAGATGATGATAATATAGATCGCTAGATGAAGATAGATGATGATAGATAGATAGATTAGATAGATAGATAGATAGATAGATAAGATAGATAGCTGGATAGATATATAGATGGTATGGGAACGGCCAGAGCACACAACAACTAGGTTGTTCAAAGTCCTGACACCTGGCAGGAGCGTCTTCAATGTATAATTCCAAAAAACAGCGACTCTCCAGGGTAGTGATCAAAAACTCTGGGGTATCTTTATTCCATTTGCTCCATCGTTTTGTGGCTCGCATCGTTTTTTGATCACTACCCTGGAGTCTGCCTTTTTTTGGAATTAGATAGTATAGATGATATATACATATATAATATATATATATCTATATATATATATATATATTTATATATATTATACCTATAGATAGTATACATCATCATACATCATAAACATAGATTTACAGATATAATCTCATCAGGAAATTCTAGTTCCTTTCATCCTCTTATCATTTTAAGGTTCTGTCCCAATTAACCCTTTCCACCACCACGGCTGTAAATAGTGAAGTCTCTCAGATTGGAGATGTAACACTTAATGATTATTAGACATAAAGCCGGGCCTGTTAACCCCTTCATTGACAGAGACTTACAAGAAAGAGGTCAAGTCTTGAAAGGATCTATTGAGAGGCCTGGTAAATGTGGCTGGTAAACTGGAAAATGCGTGTACAGTGGATAGAAGAGTCCTGGCTGCCTGGAGGAGATCAGGCTGGAAAGTTCTGCCTGAAAGGGGAGAAGCAAAATATGCAGACCCCTCACTGAGCTCCAACATGGGGGATCTACTATGAGGGAAAAGAGTAATACAAAGATCCAGAGACACAATACTAATACTTGGGGAGAATGAATATATACATAGCTTGTTTTTATCTAGAAGAGGTGAAAATCATTTAGCATTCTGTAAGATTGTAATAATGATATAATCTGAGTAGAAGAAGGAACAAAGATAAGAGAGAAAGCTGAGCTAAATGAATCAAAGATAGATAATAGGTATTTATATAGACGATAATATTCTATCGAGATAGTAGTAGATAGCTTAGATCAAGCTAGATCGATATAAGATATGATAGATAAGCTGTATCGAAGATGCTAATGCTATAGACGCTCTGAGATCAAGATTAGAAGATTAGATAGAATAATGGATATGTCAATTGCTACAAGATATTTATAATAATAATAATAGATAATAAATATATGGATGGATAATAGATGATCATAAGTGATATATAAATTGATTTAAAATTAAAAAATAATGCAGCTAGATAGAAAAATAAATAAACATATCTATTATTAAGAAGAAATCATATATACACTTATATAGAAAGAAAAACAGATACAATATTATTACATTTTGAAATGTTTTCAATACAACTAATTATATTCTTAGTCATTTACAATATAAAAAGTTCTAATAAATACCAAAAAAAAATAAGACAAAAAAGTAGATAGATAGATAGATAGATATATAAGATAAGATAAGAATAGATAGATAGATAGTAGATAGTCGCTAGCTGCTAGCTCAGATCGCTCTCGCTCGCTAGATAGCTCGATCGCTAGCTCGATCGCTGCTCGCTCGCTCGATCGCTGATAGATAGATCTATAGCTATGAGCTAGATCGCATAGAGATACGATGATAATCGATGATAATAGCTCGATTGATAGATAGATAGATAGATAGATAGATTTACATATGGATAGATATCAGAGATAGAACTGGTGTAGATGTATTGGTATTAGATAGATTATGGTATGTAATGCCATGCCTTCATCGCTATATATCAAGTTTAGATCGATGGTTAGCTTGTCGCACTCGCTCGCTGCTGCTCGCTACTCGATCGCTCCGCTTCTCGATAGCTAGATCGCTCGCTCGATCGCTAGAGCCATCCTTTTTTTGGGGGTAATTTTTGGCGGTTTTTTGCGCAATTATTTTGGCACAGTTAATAGATTTGTCTCTAATTTGCAACTTATTTTTGGGTGCAGGCTAAAATTCATCAGGTAGTGGTTTTGAGTTTTCACATAGTGAATTTAATTTGTTGCAAATGAATCAGCAGTGCGACAATTCAAAACGCATTTGAGATGGCGAAACTACAACAAACATAAATTATATGACAAGAAAAGAAACAAACCAGGCACAAAAAAGGTGAACTTGAGATACAGAAAGATAAATATCCCCTAGAATGTACGAAGAGAAATAGAGAGATTGCTAATAGACACATTTATGGTTATATAAATTATATTCTAAATTAACAGATATGTAGAGGTTAAGATGTAGGAATAAATAGAAATGTAGATAGATAAATAAATCGATAGATAGATAGATAGATAGATAGATAGATAGATAGATAGATAGATATGAGATAGAATAAAGAGATATATGAACTGATTATACACAAATATATTTATAGATACATAAATATGTGCATGAGCAGATAGATAGATGATAGATCGATCGATCGATCTAGATTTAAACGCAGTTACATCACATCTATTATCTAATATCTTCACTTTCATCACCTTGTGTGGTCTCAGGGTCAGGTCTCGGATTGCATTTTCTAATAATCCCTTCATTACTTCCCCTGACACATTAGTGCTAAATGAGTTGTTAATTAATTAGATGTCACCTCTAATCGGCACTAATTTATTAGCTATCACCTTTCAGAGCCAAGCTCCGGCTGTAAGAGAAGATTTATCAGGCCCTTGTGTAGCATCAACAACCAAAAAACCTACTGAAAACCATAATAAAGTGTAGGATGAAAAAAAAATAACTTTTGTATATAAAAATTAATTGTGATGTAAAATGAAGGATTATTGATATCGGCCAATGACATTGGACGATCGTCGTCCCTAGGAATCAAGACATTACCACATCGTGTACAATTCACAAACATTTATTTCATTCGGTGACAATTGTGTCTCTATCACAGAATAATAATTAGAATAATTATAAGGCTTCTGATTATTCACAATCCGATGGATAAACACAGAACGATGCAGGCGCTGGAGCTAGGGCTGACGATTTCTTTACGATCTGTTCAGATCTCTCTCTATATATTATCTATGTACATAATTACATACACATTAGACAAAAGGATAAAAAAAAAATCTGCATATGACGTTTAATTCGTTGTTAATTAGGAAATTAAAGGTCAAGTTCTCTGCACTGATATTCTGGAAAATCCTGAGATAACTAACAGTGTTTATTACATCGATTTGATGATAGTTGGTCGGCCGATCAATAACTATTTCAGTAGAGAGATGTAGCTTTAACATAACTGCATTGATGTTGCTAAAGAGCCCATATATTAATTACTCATTAGATTAATTGCAATTAACTTGCAATGGTTTCTTATAGATTGCTTCATTATAATTCAACCTACATCAAATATGCAAAACACTGAATTTTGATCATTTAAAATACATCAATTTAACTAAATTTCATCTGCATTAATATGCTCCAAAATGCAAATTAATTGCATAGATATTCATTAACATATCCTAATTGCATCCACTCCAATTGAAGTCTTTCTAGGCCTTTAATAGCACGAAGATAAAGGCCCATGGAGTGAATTTATTCTACGAGTATTTAATGAGTCATAATTGATGACATTTTTTACAATTTGCAGTAAAAGAAATCGTTTGGAGACGCAGCGATTTTTTTTCTTTTTTGTCGCACTGCGCCCGACTCTCTCCAGAGCAGAAATAGTTAAGCGATCTCATGAGATTTTGGATAAGGTGACAACAAGGAATTAAGCAGTGACATGAACAGTGAACTCACACTCGACATAATACAGAATATACACACACTTTATAAATAGCGACATATTATTATAAGGATCTCTGGGGCTGAGGTGACAACTGGAGATTTCAGCTAAAAAAATAAGAATTCCTCCTACCTTTAATACACAGGTTCAGACTTTTTTTTTAAGTATTTTTTTTGGGGGGGGAGGTTAAAAATGACAGCTGCTAAGATTTGTGATTTTACTCGAGAAGTTCGGTCCAGTCTGTAAAATGCTGTCATGGGTTAGGTTTAGATGGTTCTGCATGGGGGCCAGTGAAGGGGTTAACATAGCAATGACCTGTGTCTGGCTCCCAGGTTGGGCTGATGTGTAGGGGGAGGTTGGGGTGGATGGGGGAGCAGAAGTTGCAGACCCCCCAATGATATTGTCTATGGAGAAAGAAGTCCTAGTCTGGGTGTCCGCCTTGAGGTTCTGGATGATGGGTAAGGATGGACTGAGCTGAGAGTAGAAGGATTTCCTGCTCAGTTCATTCCCTATGAATCCAGGGAGTGTAGGGCTGGAGAAGACAGAGGTTGGGGTGGGAATGGGGCAGTGTGTGGGCTGGAAGGAGAAGGTGGCACCAGGGTGGTGGTGATGCTGGTGGTGGTAGTTCTGCAGCTGGAGACCATAGTTGTAGCCATAAGGTCCATATCCAAAGGCTGGCATGAAACTGCTGGGGTCCCTCAGGATCTCTGTACTCTGCTGTCTCTTAAACCTCTTCCTCCTCCTCAGGAAACTCCCATTATCAAACATGTCTGCAGACTCCGGGTCCAGGGTCCAGTAGTTGCCCTTGCCAGGGTTGCCAGGTTCTCGGGGGATCTTGACAAAGCAGTCATTGAGGGACAGGTTGTGCCTGATGGAGTTCTGCCAAGCTGGGAACTTCTCCCTGTAATAAGGGAAGCGATTGCTGATAAACTCACAGATCTCACTGAGGGTCAGCCTCTTCTTGGGGCTCTGCAGGATAGCCATAGTAATCAGGGCTATGTAGGAGTAGGGGGGCTTCACCAGGGTGTTCTTGGGGTTCTTGTCCACCCCTCTTGGGTTGGAATCAGAGCCAGAGGAGAGATCTGGAGAGGCGGCTGGATGAGTCCTGGAGAGGTTATCCTCGGAGTCATCGTTGTCGGATTGGTAGTCGGAATATTTCCCATCTTTGAGATTCATGTCCCCGACTACATCGATGTCGGTGTCTTCGGAGAGAAGGGAATTATCAGACATCTCAGTTCCCAGAGTCATGGTAGTTGTAGTGATGAAGATGATGATGAGTGTCCTCTCAATCCAATCTCCACCAGGACCCACAAGTCTGAATGGGCTCCTCTGTTAGTAGATCAGGGGGGGGCAGCATGCACAAGGTCAGATCCTGACACCCCTCATCTCCTCCTCCTGCCCCCCTCCTTCCACCAGAAACTTTGCAAGATCCACAAAACACAAAAAAAGTTGACGCTCCCTGCAGCACGGCCAGGAAAAGACTGCAGCCCTCCCCGCTGCTCCCTTACTCCTTATACTCCCGGCCGGGTCACGTGGCCGTGACGTCACCCTTCTGCAGACTTCTCTCTCTCCCTCACTTTCTTTATAACATTATAATCGCAGTAAAACCAGGACTGGAGATCACATCAGACATACAAGCCCAGACTGCAAAAAAATAATATATATATACATACACATAGACATACAATTCATTTATTTCTTTTTAGTGTTTATGGATTTATTCATATTTATTACAAAAAAAAAAATTCCTCCACATCCAAAACCGAGAGGACAGAAAGGTTAAATGCATTTACCAGTTCATTACATTCTGCTCCATTTTGGAGAAGGGCCAGGAGCAGCCCCCCGACCCTCAGGATTCACAGCAGATACACAAGTTTATAAGAAGGAAAAATCAGGATGGAATTTATTTTTTAGATATTTTTTAAAATTATTATTAGTTGTAGTGGTGTAATTTTATTTTTGTGATGGTTTATATTTGTCATTTAAAGTCATGTGGAAAAAAATCTATGGAAGAAAATAAAAATCTTTATGGAAGCTGTAAGTATCAAGAAAATGTTTATGGATAATTTGTTATTTCTCTGTATATATTTATTTATTTAGCTATTTCTCTATGTCCAAATATTATATATCTAATGTATATCTCATATCTATCTATCAATCAATTTTACATGTATCTATCTACATCTAGAATCTGTCTATCGATCTCTAAATAATCTGTCAAATTATCTTCTATCTATCTACCAATCTATTCTATCTATATATGTTCGTTTCTAATATATCTACATAATATCTATCTATCTATCTATCTATCTATCTATCTATCTATCTATCTATCTATCATCTATATATCTTCTATCTATCTATCTATCTATCTATCTATCTATCTATCTATCTATCTATCATCTATCTATCTATCTTAATATTTTTATCAACTAATCATCTATCTATCTCTCACATCTATCTATCTATCTATCTATCTATCTATCTATCTATCTATCTATCTATCTATCTATCTATCTATCTATTATCTATCTATCTATTCATCCCATATCTATCTATCTATCTATTATCTATCTATTCATCCCATATCTATCTATCTATCTATTATCTATCTATCTATTCATCCCATATCTATCTATCTATCTATCTATCTATCTATCTATCTATCTATCATCTATATATCTTTATTTGATGTCACTATTTACCTATCATCTATCTATTCAATTCAAAAAATATTCCAGGTCTCCGACATTTTATTATAAAGAAAGGAAATAGGATGATAAAAAATACTTAATTGTATGCTTAATGTGTTTATTATTAATATATATATATTTTTGTGCACCACTGACTTTCCACGTTTAGTGTAAAAATATTATAAATAAATTGTAGTGTGTATTATATTGTGTACATTGAAAAGAAGCGAATGGTCTCCGTAATGAAAATATAACCTCGGCTGCGGAGCTAACAATCTAAACGGGCAGGAGCTGTTATATGGAGCGGCCGGTGGGATGGTGTGGGTACTGAAATAATTGAGTGTCATTAAAAATTGCTACTATTATTTGTAGTTAGTTTCGGAGATGTTTATATATTTGATGGATAAACAAATAGATATGATAATGTGGAAGATTGATAGGTATTAAAGAAAGATGATTAATAGATAGCCAGATATGGAACTGATACATAAGAGATAAATAATTAATAATAATTGATTTATATTAGACATATATGAAGATATATATGAAATAAATAAATTATAGATAGACAAAACAAAATAAAAGAAGAAATATATGACATAGGTAGATATGAGATAGATAGATGTCCTATAGATGATGTATACTTGGTGAGAAGTGCAGCAATCTAGGATCCAGGGTGAGATGTTGCTGCAGAGCAGATGTTTGTTAATGTAAAGTAGCACTTAACCGAATCCTCAAACTACAACATGACTTCATTGTGTGAGTGTGTGGCCCCTGGCAGATGCTCTGACCCCTGTGTGTGTTTTATCTGCAGCAGAATGGGGGGGGGGGGGGGCTACTACTCATCTGCACACATGTGGTTATCACATGTATCTTCTAGATCCATAGAATCGCAAGCTAAGCTTTACTAGAGGTAGTAGATACAATTTGAATTCATTTACCAACATGCGTTGGTTAAAATGTGTTACTATATATCACTGCACGAAAACCCACCGCATGAGGAGTTACTACAATGTGCAGAAGAAACCATGTCAGCCCTGCTACATCTGTGTTGTTGTATTTTATATTACGTGTTATGTATATTAATATTTTAGTGAAAACTTCTTCACATTACATTTTTACTACGAACGAATATTCTACTAGTATGTCTATCTATCTATCTATCTATCGCATATCATACTAGTAGGAAGCAGTGCAGAGTTCACATGTGTTATAAATAAGGTTATATTCATAATATTAAACATTGTTAGTGTCCATCACAGACATTTTATTAAACTTTTGAGTAATCAAAATGAGTCTCCTGTGTGTAAGGAAAAATAACTACTCATGCAGAAAATTAAGGAAAAACAATAAACCCAGTACTCTCTACCCCCTGGTAGTTAGAACTGGATTGATAGTTTTTCCTTAATTTTCTTTCTATATAATTATCTATCTGTATTAACCATAAATCAATCAATCAATCAATCAATCTATCTATCTATCTATCTATCTATCTTTCTATCATCTATCAATCATTTCTATCTAATATCTATCTAATGTCATCTATCTATCATCTATCTATCTATCTATCTATCTATCTATCTATCTATCTATCTATCTATCTATCTATTCTCTATCATCTATCCATCTCATATCTATCTATCTATCTATCTATCTATCTATCTATCTATCTATCTATCTATCTATCTATCTATTATCTATCTATTTTCTTGCTATCATCTCTCTCCTCTGTCCCTGCCCTCTCACAGCCTCCTTGCACTGATCTCTTTGTAGCTCTATGTACATATACAGTAACATTTTAATGAGGGTTTATGGATTTGTTTGCCCTTTGTCACTAGTTGAGGACAATGCAGCAGCCTGTGATCACTGAGCACACAGATTATTAGTGTCCTCTGTAATGGAGAGTGAGCACAGGCCCCCTGCAGTCATTATACCCTGCACTGACCTCATCTGCATGTGAAGGCAAATAACTGGGGAGCTCAGCTACTACTCTACTACTGCTATACTAACCCCTACTATACTCACTACTGCTACACTGACCACTGTTATATCTGCTACTGCTATACTAACCACTATTCTACTCTAAATAATAATAATAATAATAATAATAATAATAATAATAATAATAATAAATAGTAGTATTAATAGTACCAAAATATCATCATTATATCATCATAATGAAAATAATTTGTCAACTATATAAATACATTTATTGATATAGTTCACAAATGATTTTTATTATGATGATAAAGTAATAAATCATCACCATCAAAGTAAATATTTGTAGAATTAATAGCAACATTAATTACATATAAAAATTTATAGCATAATATTATTGTTTAATATAAATCCAATAAAAAATAAATAAGAATGAATACAAAAATTATTATTATATTCGTTTTATGATATGTATTTGTATTCTATGTAACCATTATTATTATTACTATTACTATTATTATTTCTCTTCTTTATCTATACTTAGAATGACTACATCAGTTTCTATCAGCATTAGTATTAGGTGCACAATTTTAATTATCTAGACATGTTTTGGGTGGGGAAGTAGGGATTCCTCCCATAAGTGATATGGGAATAATAACGGATATATTTCCCAAAATCAACATAATCTATCATTACATCTACTTAATTAATATTTGGCTTAGGGAATGAGGGGGGGGGGCAGAAAAGGCAGCTGGGACCTCTTCATGGTCCTAGATCCCATAATCCATAGGTATTGGAGCTGGAGGTAAGGGGGGGGGGGGTGCTCCCTCTATATGATACACATCTCATGGTTAATCTATGGGGAGAGAATATGAAGACGAACCAGATCCCTGGATGAGGTCACATAATAGAGAAGCTGCTGCTGATGAGGAGGAGGATGGTGGATGGTGGATGATGTCAGCACCGACCACACACATCAAACTGCTCCTCTTATAGATATTTTTTTTTTTTCACTTTTATTAATTCATTTATAATGCAAAAAAATGGAGGTAACAATTGCATGAAATTTACCAAAAATGGTGCAACTTACAGCAAAATATAACAAATGGAGAATAGTCACCGGCTGGAGAATTCAGTAAATTTAGTAAATTCAGTAAATTTATGCAGAAGAAAGTCACTTCCCTTCACCTGAAGGGGGAGCTGTACTTAAAGGGGTTCTCCATCCATAGCAAGTTAGGCCCTTTCCACAGGATAGGGCAGTGGTGGCGAACCTATGGCACAGGTGCCGGAGGTGGCACTCAGAGCCCTCTCTATGGGCACCTGCAGCATCACCCCAGCGCAGAGTTCGCCAGACAGAACTCAAGGCCTCTTGCAGTCCCAGGCAGCCCAGGACCCTAGAAGGAAGGTACAATGATAATCCAAACTTCTTCTCTTTCTTTCTACTGTATTGGTGTCCTCTGGTGCCTATACAATTTAAACCTGTGACAGAGCAGGGAGTAATAAGTTACTGCTTAAATTGTCGCATCAACACTTGATAAAAAATATGTGGGTTTTTGTTGTTGTTTTGGCACTCAGCGCCCAAAAGGTTTGCCATCACTGGGATAGGGCATTACCTGCTGATTGGTGGTGGTCTCAGTGATAGGACCCCCCACGGTCCTCGAGAAGGGGATCTGGTGTACCTGTGTTGCGCATGTAATCTTCATTGTTTGCTGTTGAGCATGCGCAATCCAGCAGGCGCAATCCAGCATGCACAATCCAGCATGCACAATCCAGCATGCACAATCCAGCATGCGCAATTCAACATGCGCAATTCAACATGCGCAATCGGCTGCTCTCCTCATCTCAAGTGCAGCAGGGGTAAAACAGATTGATGTCCAGAGATCTGTGGTGGTCCAATCACGGAGACCCCCACCAATCAGTAAGTTAGGCCCTATACGGTGGATAGCCTAACTGGCTGGCTGTGGAGAACCCCTTTAAGGGGTGCAGGGATTTCTGCAGACCCCATTTAGTAGCAAAGTGTGAGACGCCTTCAGTAACCATCAGATTAAGGCTGGGTTCACACTTGAGTGTGTGTTGCATGTCCTTTGCGCATTATCTACGTTTTGCTTCCGTTTTTGGTCCGCATTACATCCTTGATTTTTTTTATTTCACGTCCGCAAAAAAAAACCGGAAGGCTTTAACATTGGTTAGAAAACACAACACCAGGTTCTCCAACCTCATCAGTAAAAAAACCAAACCTGTCATCAGGGTTTTTTTTGGGGGGGGGGAATCATGGGGCTTGTACTCCTGAAAACTGACATACAAGCTTGGATTTAGTCGCAATTCCTGAAGCAGAGCAGGGAATTGCGACTACTTCGCCCATTACGCCGGATGGCAATTGTAATGACAAATATCTATAGGTGAATAATGCGATGTAGGTGCAGAACTAAGTGACTTCAAAGTTCTTACCAAGTTATAGTGCAGCATAGAGCGCCACCTACAGGCGTCACCGCCACATGTTTGAAACTCAATTCACAGAGAGAAACAAGATGCAAATAAGGCAGAGTTCACACTACAGGTCAAAGATGGTAAAGGATGAAGTTTTAATGTATCAGTTAAAAATCACATTGACATTAATGTAAATTTTATGTGATATTTCGTGATCCAGGTGTTTTTTTCAAACAGAGAAAAAGCTACTGCCCACACCATCATTTTTCCAACCAAAAAATACATGGATAACGGATACTTGTCTAAACGGAACATAACGGATGACATAAAATTTACATTGAAGTCGTTGGGATTTTAACCCCTTTTTTGTTATTTCATTTCCATTTTTCACTCCCCACCTTCAAAAATCTATAACTTTTTTATTTTTACACTTAAAAAAACTGTGTTTGGGCTTGTTTTCTGCGTAACAAATTGCACTTCGTAGTGATTGTATTGAATATTCCATGACGTGTACTGGGAAGCGGGAAAAAAATTCCAAATGCAGTGAAAATGGTGAAAAAACGCATTTGCGTCATTTTCTTGTGGGCTTGGATTTTACGGCTTTCACTGAGCGCCCCAAATGACATGTCTACTTTATTCTTTGGGTCGGTGCGATCATGGGGATAACAAATTTGTATAGGTTTTATAATGTTTTCATACATTTAAAAAAAATTAAAACCTCCTGTACAAAATGTTTGGGGGGGATCTTGCCATCTTCTGGCGCCAATAACTTTTTCATACTTTGGTGTACGGAGCTGTGTGTGGTGTCATTTTGTGCAACTTTTGATGACGTTTTCAATGCTAACATTTGTCGGACTGTTTGACCTTTTGATCACTTATTATAGAATTTTATATATTTTTCAAAATGGCAAAAAAGTGCCATTTTCGACTTAGGGCGCTATTTTCCGTTACGGGGTTAAACGCAGTAAAAAAAAGTTATTATATTTTGATAGATCGTGAATTTCCGGATGCGGCGATACCTAATGTGTTAATGCTTTTTACTGTTTATTTATATTCATATCAGTTCTAGGGAAAGGGGGTGGGGTGATTTGAATTTTTATATATATTTTTTTTTAACTTTATTTTATTTTTACTATTTTTCAGAACCCCTAGGGTACATTAACCCTAGGTTGTCTGATCGATCCTACCATATACTGCCATACTACGGTATGGCAGTATAAGGGGATTTTCCAACTTATTCATTAAAATGTGAAAATCGCACATTGTTATGGGGGAGCCACGGGGAGCAACTATCGTCACCAAGTGCCGCCATCTTTTTGAAGCCGCAGGTGGGATAATACCAAGCGCCGCCATCTTTTTGAAGCCTCCGGTGGGGTGTTATCACCAATTGCGGTTGTTACCAGTAAGTCTTTGCTGCAATATGCAGCAAACACTTACCGGCTATGGAGAGGGCTCAGCCCGTGAGCTCTCTCCATGTACCTCCACCCGACGCGCCGTGCTATTACGGCGTGCATCGGTTAGGGGTTCATTGATAAATTAAATCTTTGTTCTTTCGTATTTTTAACAGAGGTACGAAACGGAGGTTGGAACAGTAGTGTGAACTAAGCCTTACTTAGTGCCCCTCCCGATAGATTCGGCGTGTGCCGGGGGTTAGGGACGCCATGATATACTGGCACACTTAGCTCCGGCGTACTATAAATGTGGCCTTTGGTGCATACATTAGCCCTATAAGTACTTACACCATATTCATATCTGGCAAGGGCCAATTTCAAGAACAATGTACTAAATGTGTGAGCTATTAGGAAACAGGGGAACAAACAGCTAAATAATATCCATAAATAATGAGAAATAGAAGGAATGTAATGAAAAATATTTGTATTATAAATTGTTTTGATTATAAATACATTTAGTCACATTGTAACATGGAAAACTCACATTATACATTAGTATGGAGCTTCCCTCACCGTATAATGTGTATTGGGGGTTGTATCGGGGGTGTAAGGTGGTCTACTGATTCTCCCCCAGCAGAAGGATCAGTCATATAGAATTTTACATGTCCTGTTACCATTTCCTTACAGGAGATAAGACGCTACAGTTGCCTCGCAGCAGCTTATTCCACTCTTTCCATTGAAAAAACATGCATGCTCGGCCAAACCCGGGGGGCTTTGTGTATAGGGGGGATAGGGAGGAACAGCTACTGAAGGCCTCAATAGTCACAATGGAAAAATCGAATCTCATCTGGAATTTTTAACCTTATCATTTGCAAAGTGCACAGATGATACAGTGAAGCTTATACTTAAACTATGACTCTATAAATCTGTTATATCTTGTTCCCCGGTAAGGTCATCTGTCCCCAGTTATTGATTCTAGCACATAAGAAATGTAAATGTATCTACAGGCGGTCCCCTACTTAAGGACACCCGACTTACAGACAACCCATGGTTACAGACAGATCCCTCTGACCCCTGGTGAAGCTTTCTGAATGCTTTACTATAGCCCCAGACTGCAATGATCAGCTGTAAGGTGTCTGTAATGAAGCTTTATGGATAATCCTTGGTCCCATTACAGCAAAAAATGTTTAAACTCCAATTGTCACTGGGGCCAAATTTTTTTTTGTCTGGATCTACAAT
This sequence comes from Engystomops pustulosus, assembly GCA_019512145.1. NCBI lineage: Eukaryota > Metazoa > Chordata > Amphibia > Anura > Leptodactylidae > Engystomops > Engystomops pustulosus. Next base: position 9,265,299 of record CM033649.1, read on the forward strand.
TATAAAATATACAGTTTCGACATACAAATTCAACTTAAGAACAAACCTCCGGACCCTATCTTGTACGTAACCCGGGGACTGCCTGTATACTTGACATGATAATTGAATAAGTACCACTTTTGGCCACTAGGTGGCGCTCTTGCCCCAACTGATTCAACTTTTCCACTGATGATTTGTTACTGCAATCCTGACACCTACTGGCCATGAAAGTGAACTGCAACATGGCAGTAATTTGCCCTAAAAAGGGGAATATTACCATCATAATAGGGAGGCAGATATTGTAGGGGTTTATTATGTTCTCATTCACACTGAAACAAAAGAAAGGAATCAGGATAATGAGGAGAAGAATAATAATATATTTTGTAAGGAACGAGGTTCAGGCTGCCACAGGTGCTGCTGGCATTCATTCACTATAGCACTGGCGGGAGATGACAGAGCGCTGTACTCAGCTTTCTCTCCAGTCCTATAGATTGGGAATGGACATTGCACAAGCCAGACCTGCCACACTATTCACATGGGAGACAAGACACCGGTGGGGGGTCCCAGCAGTTGTACCCGAAACAGAGGTGTAGCTTTAGGTTTAGCTTTAGATGTAGCAAAACACACCCAATAGGAAAAAAGGTTTCAACAATTATGCAAATTAGTCTGAAGGTCTCCAGGCTCCATTGACATTTATGGAACCTGGAGCCCTTGAGGCTCATTTGCATATTTTTTTATATGTTATAAATATGTATACTTAAGAAGCTAAAAGAAGAGCGGATCCTACCAGTATATCTGTGTGCTTGGTTTACAATCCTTCATCCTGGTGGTAGATTTCCTTCAATGGCATGACCCTTGTATATTGTACGCTCTGGTGCGCAGGCCTCTCACTGATATTGTGTTATCTGACCAGAATATTTCTCCCTGATGTTTTATTCTGTCTATATATGAAGGTCCCCCATGATCTGTACAGCGCTGCAGAATATGATTGCGCTATAGAAATATTTATTCTATTCTAAAATCATCCGCATAGCAAATGGAGAGAGGAAGCCTGTAGGGGGCGATATCTTCCCATAGATTATGGGGGAGGGTCTGTATTTTACGGATGAGGCTAATGTCCCAATCAGTCAGATTGTGACCGTAATACTATGGAGAGATGTCCTCATGTGCTCTCAGCAGGTCTGACAATCATAGTCCCTGTGTATATACAGCAACAGGGACAAAATGGACTATCTGTCTGTCAATGGGGGTCCCTGGAATAGGACCCTCAGAGACATGCGTCTTAAAACGTATGGGCCCTGATCAAAATCTGTAAGAAAATCCCAGCTATGGAGCTGTATAGTGTCTCATACATATATATGTATACAGGCGGTCCCCTACTTAAGAACACCCGACTTACAGATGACCCCTAGTTACAGACGGACCTCTGGATGTTGGTAATTACTGTACTTTAGCCTTAGGCTACAATAATCAGCTGTAACAGTTATCACAGGTGTCTGTAATGAAGATTTATTGTTAATCCTGGTTCTTATGACAATCCAACATTTTAAAATCCAATTGTCACAGGGACCCAAAAAAATTAGTTTGGGGTTACAATTATAAAAATTGCGCCCCCCTAGGCTGCCCCCCATGAGGCATCCTGGCACCGCCCCCTCCATACCCAACCGGCATAGCAGCAGAGTAGTCACCAACTCTACGCCCTCTTTTCTCACATTTATCATCTATGTATCTCATATCTACATAGCAATCTATCTATTTACTTACTTCTTTATTTCTTTCTTATCCATCTATTTAGAACTTACTCCTCCAGATAATATTAGTCAAATCAATAATTTTAACATAACACTTTTTTATGTTGCTTTTTATGCTTTTAACATAACACTGATTTCATGTTGACTTCTTCATAATAAACAAAACAGAAACAATGTATGACATCTAGAATGTTATTATATTGCATTACATCCTTGCAGCGCTGGGGACCTGGGTTCAAGTCCCATCCAGGTCAACATCTGCAAAGAGTTTGTATGTTCTCTCTGTTTCTGCGTGGGTTTAGTCCAGGTCCTCCAATTTCCTCCCACACTCCAAAACATACTGCTAGGTTGATTAGAATGTGAGTCCCATTGGGGACAGGGACCGATTTGGCAAGTTCTGTGTAGCGCTGCGGAATCTGTGTGCGCTATATACATAAAAGGAATTATTATTATTATAAAGGAATTATTAATGTACAAATATTTTGTTTATCATATTATTATTTGTTACATTCCCTTGTGGGGATTGGCTGGACCATTGTACAGGCTCATGCACCTCTTGTGTCGCCCCCCTTGTCCTTGTGGACTGTGGGCTCTTGTGTGTAGGGTCCTCATTCCTTCTGTTTTATGGCAAAGTTAACACTATCTAATGTATTTGTTTATGTTCCACATAATCTCTAAAGCGCTGAGGAATTTGATGGAGCGATATATATAAATAATAATAATTATTATTATGTAAATAGAAAGACAAGGAGAATAGTTTTCCTCTCTGCACCTGATGATGAATCTATGAATCTCAGTCATGCTACAACTTTGTGATGCATGACCCAATGTACCGGTCCAGGTTCTGCACTTATGAAAAAATCAAATAGACGTATTTGGGGGTGAGAAGAATTCAGAAGAACTGGAGGCAAAAAAATTGAATTAGGCTCAGTTCACACTTAGGTTCAGCAGGTTCCGTCCCTCCTTCCATTATGAAATAGTGGAAAAAATAGTTCTGCAGCCGGTGCCTTTTTTTTTTTTTGCTATTGTAACAGATTTGCAATAGAATGTAACAGAAGGTTCCTTCCCTCTGTTAAATAAGTAAAGAGCTTCAATGTATCAGTTAAAAATCCCATTGACATCAATGTAAATTTTATGTCATCCGTTATGTTCCGGTTAGGCACGGATCCGTTATCCATTGCGTTTTTTGCAATGGAAAAAATGTCGGAGGGTGCAGAACTTTTCCTCTGTTTGAAACAAACGCATGAATAATTGATCCCTGACAAACTGACCCTAACGGATGACATAAAATATACATTGATGTCAATGCGTTTTTTAATTCATACGTTGAACCTCCGCTCTTTACTTTTCTTAACGGAGGGAAGGAACGGAGGGAAGGAACGGAGGGAAGGAAGTTAGTGTAAAATTAGCCTTAGGGAAACAATCGCCATGAGATCCTGTAAAGTAAGTAGATACTGCAGATATAAACTAGACAGATAGGAGATAAGGGGGGGGGGGGGGGGTTAATCTTAGTCTGGTGCACCTTTTTGGCTGTATTTTATTGACTTTTTGAGTGCATTAGGGTATTTGTGCAATTTGCGTCTTTTTCCAGCAGTTTGACGGAGTTCTCCGTGTAGCAGTTTCCTGGTTTGAGCCTAATTTGTCTTTGTATTTCTCCTGCTTCCTGTTTTTTTCACCTTATTTAACATTGATTAAATAATTAACATTAAATAATTGCGCAATAACAAAGACAAAGACAAATCAGGTGCAAAAAATAGACTCACATAAGGCACAAAAAGCATGTACAGTATTTGTATGAACAGATATATAACATATATATATATATATATATATATATATATATATATATATAATTTATTTTTGCAGATATTTTTAATAGATAGATGGATATTGAATAGTTTAAGCAGAACAACTAATAATTGATTTATTGGAGTTGTGCTACTTGGACGTTCCTATTCTATCTATATATCTCTATCACTAATATCTATCTCTCATATCTATCTATCTATCATCTATCTATCTATCAATCATCTATCTATTAAACATCTATCTCCCTATCTATCATATACTATCTATCTTGGGGTTGGGGGCTTGGGGTTCTCCAAATAGATAGTAAGCAGCACAACATTGCAGATTATATGGAATAAAGAACCACCCTTTTCGCTATTTTTGCTATTTTTGTAGCTAGAGATCTAGATGTCTAGATAGATAAATAGATAGACAAAAGAAAAGCAGCAGAACAGTCTAATAGAAGCCAAATATGGTCACTTTCCTTCTGAAGCAAGTACAAAAAGATAAAAAAGGAAGGTAGATAATTCATAAATATATCAAAGATAGATAGATATATCGATGATGCATAGCTATAACAATAATAGATATATGATAGATAGATAGATACATAATAGATAGATATGAGATAGATGATAGATAGATAGATAGATAGATGATAGATAGATAGATACATAATAGATAGATATGAGATAGATGATAGATAGATAGATAGATAGATGATAGATAGATAGATAGATAGATAGATAGATAGATAGATAGATAGATAGTAGATAGATAGATAGATAGATAGATAGATAGATAGATGATAAATAGATAATAGATAGATAGATAGATGATAAATAGATATGAGATAGATGATAGATAGATAGATAGATAGATAGATAGATAGATGATAAATAGATAGATGATAGATAGATAGATAGATAGATAGATGATAAATAGATAGATGATAGATAGATAGATGATAGATAGATGATAGATTGATAGATAGATAGATAGATAGATAGATAGATAGATAGATAGATAGATAGATAGATAATAGATGGATAGATAATAGATAGATAGATACGAGATAGATATGAGATAGATAGCAGCAGAACAGTCTAATAGAAGCCAAATATGGTCACTTTTCTTCTGAAGCAAGTACAAAAAGATAAAAAAGGAAGGTAGATAATTCATAAATATATCAAAGATAGATAGATATATAGATGATGCATAGCTATAACAATAATAGATATATGATAGATGATACATAGATAGATAGATACATAGATAATTGATAGATAGATAGATAGATAGATAGATAGATAATAGATAGATGATAGATAGATAGATAGATAGATAGATAGATAGATAGATAATAGATAGATGATACATAGATAGATAGATACATAGATAATTGATAGATAGATAGATAGATATTTTTAATTCATACGTTGAACCTCCGCTCTTTACTTTTCTTAACGGAGGGAAGGAACGGAGGGAAGGAAGTTAGTGTAAAATTAGCCTTAGGGAAACAATCGCCATGAGAACTTGTAAAGTAATTAGATACTGTAGATTTAAGCTAGACAGATAGGAGATATGGGGGGGGGGGGGGTCATTAATCTTAGTCTGGTGCACCTTTTTTGGTTGTATTTTAGTGACTTTTTGAGTGCATTAGGGTATTTGTGCAATCTTTTGCCCCTTTTTCCAGCAGTTTGACGGAGTTCGCCGTGTATCAGTTTCCTGGTTTGAGCCTAATTTATCTTTGTATTTCTCCTGCTTCCTGTTTTTTTCACCTTATTTAACATTGATTAATTGCATTAAATAATTAACATTAAATAATTGCGCAATAACAAAGACAATTCAGGTGCAAAAAATAGACTCACATAAGGCGCAAAAAGAACTCAGAGAAGGGGAAATAAGATAAATGACCCCCATAATGTATGTAAATAGTATATACCACGTACAGTATTTGTATGAACAGATTTATAACATATATATATATATAATTTATTTTTGCAGATATTTTTAATAGATAGATGCATATTGAATAGTTTAAGCAGAACAACTAATAATTGATTTATTGGAGTTGTGAAACTTGGACGTTCCTATTCTATCTATCTATCTCTATCTACATATCTATCTCTATCTATTTATCTATCTCTATCTAGTTATCTATCTATCTATCCATCTATCATCTATCTATCTGTCTCTATCTATTTATCTATCTATATCTAGTTATCTATCTCTATCTATTTATCTATCTCTAATATCTCTCTCTCATATCTATCTATCTATCTATCTATCTATCTATCTATCTATCTATCTGTCTATCTATCTATCTATCTATCTATCTAGGGGTTTGGGGTCCTCCAAATAGATAGTAAGCAGCACAACATTGCAGATAATATGGAATAAAGAACCACCCTTTTCGCTATTTTTGCTATTTTTGTAGCTAGAGATCTAGATGTCTAGATAGATAAATATATAGACAAAAGAAAAGCAGCAGAACAGTCCAATAGAAGCCAAATATGGTCACTTTCCTTCTGAAGCAAGTACAAAAAGATAAAAAAGGAAGGTAGATAATTCATAAATATATCAAAGATAGATAGATATATCGATGATACATAGCTATAACGATAATAGATAGATAGATAATAGATAGATGGATGATAGATATGTAGATAATAGATAGATGATAGATAGATAGATTATAGATATGAGAGAAAGATGATAGATAGATAATAGATAGATAGATGATAGATAGATAGATAGATAGATAGATAGATAGATAGATAGATAGATAGATAATAGATAGATGATAGATAGATAGATAGATAGATAGATAGATAGATAGATAGATAGATATGAGAGAAAGATGATAGATAGATAGATGATAGATAGATAGATAGATAGATAGATAGATAGATAGATAATAGATAGATAGATAGATAGATAGATAATAGATAGATGATGGATAGATAAACAGATAGATAGATGATGGATAGATAGATAGATAATAGATAGATGATGGATAGATAGATAGATAGATAATAGATAGATGATGGATAGATAGATGATAGATAGATAGATAGATAGATAGATAGATAGATAGATAGATAGATAGATAGATGATAGATAGATGACATAAGATAAATACTTATGAAATAGAATCCAAAGAAACAGAAAACACTGGTTGGAGAAAAAGACTTATACAAATGGGTGCATGCGATAACATAGAAATATAGAAAAAAAATCAGCACTGCAGACAAAAATTGTGAAAAATGAGGATTTTTTTTAATATATTTGCAAGATTCAAGGCTCAAAGCTTGAGATTGTATGAAATAAATCCAAATGTTCTCACTATTTTATATAGATAGATGATAGATAGATAGATAGATAGATAGATAGATAGATAGATAGATAGATATGAGAGAAAGATGATAGATAGATAGATGATAGATAGATAGATAGATAGATAGATAGATAGATAGATAATAGATAGATAGATAGATAGATAGATAATAGATAGATGATGGATAGATAAACAGATAGATAGATGATGGATAGATAGATAGATAATAGATAGATGATGGATAGATAGATAGATAGATAATAGATAGATGATGGATAGATAGATGATAGATAGATAGATAGATAGATAGATAGATAGATAGATAGATAGATAGATAGATGATAGATAGATGACATAAGATAAATACTTATGAAATAGAATCCAAAGAAACAGAAAACACTGGTTGGAGAAAAAGACTTATACAAATGGGTGCATGCGATAACATAGAAATATAGAAAAAAAATCAGCACTGCAGACAAAAATTGTGAAAAATGAGGATTTTTTTTAATATATTTGCAAGATTCAAGGCTCAAAGCTTGAGATTGTATGAAATAAATCCAAATGTTCTCACTATTTTATCTTTAGTGCTGCTTTTTCTATAGATGGATAGATGAAAACAACCTCCAAGGATCAGACCAAGGTGACCCCTTTGTCTTTTGATAGACACATAGATATAGCAAAGACTGATAGACTTGTAAATGGGTAGATACATACAGATATACACATAATACGGCAGATATTTTCTTCTGCATCAGGAATGAAATGAGGAATATCTGACTCTTTTCACCTGAAGACAATGTTTATTTCTGTGCTACAATGAACTGTATCGGTAAAAATGCCCAAAAAAACCATATAAAACATCACATATCACACAGTCAGTGCATGAGAAGTCACATATGACATCACCTGGAATAGAAGCATCAACCATAAAGTTCTGGAATGTCTGAAGTCAAATAGAAAAGTAATAAAATAATATCTACATGTATCTTTCAAGTCCAGAGGAAAAGTTGGGTTGCCTCATGTAGGAATTGTTATTGTACTGACAAACCCCATTCATCTGTGGAGCTGGTAATGTCAGCAGTTGTTCTGTGTGTCCTATGCAGGCTGCAGGCCTCATGGAGAGTCTGTTGGATGTGCCATAGATCTGAGAGTTATTGGGGGAATAGCTGCTTTGTGGCACAGAGATATGAGGTGGAGATGAGGAGTAGGAATAGGTCAGGTTGGAGGACATTGGGTTATTAGATCTGTTCATTAGAGACCCCACACCAGTGGGACTGACTGATTGAGTCTGGAAACAAGAGAGGTCTCCTACAGAGCAGCTGTTACCCAAATTCTCAAGGTCCCCATTCAACCCAAGGGAGTGATGGTTGAGTTCTGATCCTGGAGATGGTTGCATCATGGACTGCTGGTTTATCAAGCTGTCTATGCTGAACATCCTGTGCTGGGCTTGGGCAGATCCACCAGGTGCTTGGTAGTGATGGACCATGGCTGGGTGGTGATGGTGGGATGTAGGGTGTATCTGGTGGCTGTACCCAGATCCTACACTGGAGTAAAGGCTATTGGAAAAGGATGGTCTTCCAGCTGGGGTTGGAGTAAAAGCACTGCTGTTCTGCATGTACCCAGGGTAAGTGGTGATGTCTGTTCTCTTGAACCTCTTTCTCCTCCTCAAGAAGCTACCATTGTCAAACATGTCTTCTGCAGCAGGGTCTAAGGTCCAGTAGTTACCCTTACCTGGGTGTCCAGGTTCCCTGGGGATTTTCACAAAACAGTCATTGAGAGTCAAGTTGTGTCTGATGGAGTTTTGCCACTTCTTCGAGTTTTCTCTGTAGAAGGGGAACCTTTCCATGATGAACTTGTAGATACCACCCAAGGTGAGCTTCCTCTCTGAAGAGTTGGCTATAGCCATTGCTATCAAGGCTATATAGCTGTAGGGTGGTTTCCCTCTTTGGACTGGACGTTTTCTTCTCCTTCCACCTGAAGTTTGGATGTGTTCTTCATGCTGGCCAGAGATGTTCTCCTCAATGGGACTACAGCTCCCCTTAGGCTCAGACTTGATGGAAACTCCTTCCTTGACTCTCACCGAGCTTGGAGACTCCATGGACAGGTTGGGTGAACTCCCCATAGGGCTGGAAGCCTCATTGGGAGAAGGCTGAGAGTCCACAGTCATGGTGCACATGCCTGAGTAGAAGGAGAAATTTGCCAAATTCATAAACAAAAACCTCTCAGATTCCCCTCAGTAAATGTCATCTGGGTTGTCTCCAGACAGACCAGGTGCTGCTCTCCCTCCTCAGACCTGTCTTATATATCACAGAGTAAAACTCCCGGCGCCTCCCAATTCCCCAACACAATGTCAAAGGTATTAATTACTCAGCCCACCCCTAATGGTCCTAGATAGCATTTCACCTATGCAGATGAGCTCAGTCCTGGGACACAGCACTAGCTGCTGCTACTAAACCTGCAACTCCCTCCTTGGTGGGACTACAAATCCCTGCATGCCCTGTGTACAAGGTATAGCAATGTATGGCATTATACTAACCCTGCTGTGCCAGGGCTCTGCTACATGGGCATTCCGATCTATAGGGGGCACAAGAAGCCACTTACACAGTTATCAGCTGGGGGCACCTAAGATTACATGCTATGTACAGATATATAGTGTAATGCCAGGACACAGGTGGGTGCTGGGGGCACCTAACATTGCATGCTATGTACAGATATATAGTGTAAATCCGTACCAGTGGGTGCTGGGGGACCTAACTTGCATGCTATGTACAGATATATAGTGTAATGCCAGGACACAGGTGGGCGCTGGGGGCACCTAACATTGCATGCTATGTACAGATATATAGTGTAATGCCAGGACACAGGTGGGCGCTGGGGGCACCTAACATTGCATGCTATGTACAGATATATAGTGTAATGCCAGGACACAGGTGGGTGCTGGGGGCACCTAACATTGCATGCTATGTACAGATATATAGTGTAATGCCGGGACACAGGTGGGTGCTGGGGGCACCTAACATTGCATGCTATGTACAGATATATAGTGTAATGCCAGGACACAGGTGGGTGCTGGGGGCACCTAACATTGCATGCTATGTACAGATATATAGTGTAATGCAGGACCAAGGTTGGGTGCGGGGGGGGGGCACCTAATTGATGCCTATACAGATATATCGTGTAATGCCCAGGGACACACGGTGGGGCTGGGGGCACCGAAACATGTTTTTGCTATGTACAGATATATAGTGTAATGCCAGGACACAGGTGGGCGTAGCCGCTGGGGCGGCACCTAAAACATTGAGCTATGGTACAGATATAATAGTGTAAATGCACGGGACCACAGGTGGGTGCATGGGGGCACCTAACAATTGCATGCTATGTACAGATATCTAGTGTAATGCCGAGGACACAGGTGGGGCTGGGGGGGCACCTACATGCAGGCTCTGTGAAGATAATCGAGTGTAATGCCAGGGGAACACAGTGTGGGCGCTGGGGCGAACTAACATGCATGCTATGTACAGCATATAGATAGGTAATTGCGGGACACAGGTGGGTGCTGGGGCACCATAACATTGCATGCTAGTACAGATGATAAGTGTAATGCCAGAACAGGTGGGTGCTGGGGCAATAAACATTGACTGCTTGTACATATATATAGTGTATGCCAGACCACAGGTGGGTGCTGGGTGGCGAACTCTAACATGGCATGCTATGTAAAGATACTATAGTAGTAAGCCAGGACACAGGTGGGCTGCTAGGGAGGGCGGCACCTAACATTGCATGCTATGTACAGATATATAGTGTAATGCGGACACAGGTGGGTGCTGGGGGCCCTAACATTGCATGTATGTACAGATATATAGTGTAATGCCCAGGACAAAAGTGGGTGCGGGGGCACCTAACAGCATGCTATGTACAGATATAAGTTGTCATGGCGCGGGAGACACAGCGTGGGTGCTGGGGGCACCTAACATGCATGCTATGTACAGATATATAGTGTAATGCCAGGACAAGGTGGGTGCTGGGGGCACCTTAAATTGCATGCTATGTACAGATATATAGTGTTAATGCCGGGACACAGGTGGGTGCTGGGGGCACCTAAATTGATGCTTGTACAGATATATCGATGTATGCAGGACCACGGTGGGTGCTGGGGCACCGTAACATGTATGCTATGTACAGAATATAGTGTAAGGTCCAGCACAGGTGGGTGCTGGGGGCACCTAACATTGCATGCTATGTACAGATATTATAGTGTAATTGCCAGCAGGACACAGGTGGGGCTGGGGGCACCTAACATTGCATGCTATGTACAGATATTAGGGTAATGCCGGACACAGGTGGGTGCTGGGGCACCTAACATTGCAGCTACTGTACAGATATAGTGGTTTAATGCCACGGGACACAGGTGGGTGCTGGGGGCACCTAACTTGCATGCTATGTTACAGCATAATAGTGTAATGCCGGACACAGGTGGGTGCTGGGGCACCTAACATTGCATGCTATGTACAGTATGATAAAGTGTAATGCCAGGACACAGGTGGCGTGGGTCCAACAACGAGCTACGTGCATAGGAAGCAGATCAGAACTTAAAAGATACTGATTGTTGCTCTTGCGATTTCCTTCAAGAAAACCTTTGCACGGAATGAGTCGGTCCTCCACCTGTCCCCTCATATGTAATCACACTATTCTGAGTTAGTACAAGTCACTAGTCTTTAACCCTACAATTCTCTCATAGTTTTACTATATGTGGATGATTAGGTTTTCACTTTAGAGGGAATTTGCCAAACATCCCAACTTAGATGAAAAGTCTCTGATGTGTAGTCGGCTAGAGATCAAATAAACCACCTACACTTGCACACTATGGTAATGTGATAGTATCTATTGCTTTGTTCGTTTTATTTGTATAATACAGAAATGTAGGTAAATAAAAACTCTTTGCAACTTTTGCATCGAATGCCGGAGATATACAGGAATTATTTTACCTAAAAAGTGATAGACAGCTCGCGATTCTTACGAGACTTGGGAAAATGAACTCGCAAGAGAAATGATAAAAGAGTAACCACAGAGAATATGCAGTAGAAGAAAGAGAGTGGAGGGGACCGAGAGACAGTGGATATAGGTATGAGGTATAGAAAGAAAGAAAATAAAAAAGGCAGAGTAAATGGACAGCGGGCGGAGAGAGGGACAGTAGGAGATAGAGTCTGGAAGAGGGCAGAGCAAGGGGGGTGAGAGAGAAAGAAAGAGAAATGAGTGAAGTATAAATGTAGAAAGCGAGCAAGAACGAACACGAGCGGAGACTACGACACAGCGATCAGCAGCACACGACAGCGACGAGCAGCTACGCACGATCTAGTAGCAGCTAGCTATCGATGAGCTATCTCAGATCCACGTCGAGTAGCGAGCGAGCTAGCAGTCGGAGCGGAGCTATAGAGTACGAGCTATCTAGTCCAGCTAGTCGAGTATATCTATCTGATCGATCTATCAATCGTATCGAGCTAGATAGGATCATTCATAGTCTATATAATCTATCTAGCGAGCAGATAGCTACTTCTATCTATCTATCGATCATCATACTATCTATCTCTCTATCGATCTATCTCTAGATATCGTTTGTAGATTCAGTAGATAGATCATATGTAGATAGACATAATACAGTTGTGTAGAGAGATAATGCATCTGCCTATAGGCAGAGGGATCTGGAGGTCCTGATAGCCGGATTATGGACTCTGAATGGCCTCTTTACAGGGAAGTGTTTAATGTTATCTCTGGTCGAGTAGCAGGGTATTTATATAAGATGGTGTTGTAAACCTGTGTAATGCTTCTGTTATCAGCTGGATTTTTACCCTCTATTGCTGTTGGGTCTGGGAGGAAAATAATTCGTACTTTGGTGTATGAATTCTGGGAGTTATCATGTAACTGGAGCATACTTCATGCTTATCTGCACAGATTCTGTATAAGTCAGTGTGCTTGGTTACAATCCTTCATCCTGGTGGTAGATTGTCCTTCAATAGGGGTAACCACGCATATCCAGATGGACAATTCTGCATTGCGTTTTTGACTAGATTCTTCATGTGATGGTTCATAGAGCAAAAGGAACTCTAATATGAGATGAAGCAAACATTCATTGCAGTGGGTTAGGTCTGCTCTTGGCTCTCCCATTACTTGTATGGTTGTAATTCTTACTATGTCATGCAAAAAATAATAAAACCACTGATTATTCTCTGCCTTATATCTGTCACGCTGAGGCGTAACTTCAAGCTCCTGTGCGCGCAGTGCGACAATGGATCAGGCAAATTACATTAGAAAACCTTTGGATCTAGAAACAGGCTCATTCCCCTTCTGCGAAGAACACATGCATGCCCAGCTCAGCTTGAATTGAATGTGGAAATAGCTGTCAAACTTAAAGGGAATTGTCAGCAAGTTTGCATTAGACCTTCCAATCTGATCTTTTGGGCCGACTGCTGAAATATGGATTTAATATTCGAGATTGTAGCTCCATGGATTGCCCTCACACTGCGTGCTCTTATTCTCTTGCACTGAGCGTCCTTGCTGCCCCCTTTATACTGTGAATACTGCATCTTACAACCAAAAATCACATACAGCTTTTAATAGTCATTGTAGACTGAGCTCAAGTAAACAGTGTGAGGCTCACACTGCTTCTGTACCACTTGAGAGAAGCCTACAATCCGTTACATATAGCCAACGACATTTGCGCCCGTATTTGTCGGATATAAGCGATGGATATAGGCGCACACATCAATAAATCGCTCTGCTAAAAAACGTCTGAGTTCATAATATAAGCGGGCACCGGATTATAGGCGCACCATCAATAAAGCCCTGCTAAAACGTCTAGGGTTCTATATATAAGGCGCCCACCGGATTATAACGATGTAGCTGACCAGCAGTGGCAGTACCTGTGCCAAGTTTCAGGGAAGCTTGTGTCTGAAGCGTGGGTTCACATAGAAGGATGCACTGGACTATAAAGCGCACTTCGATTTTCTGAGAGAATCAAAGGATTTCTTCCTGCGCCTAGAGTCCGAAAAAATATTGGTATTTAGTCTATTAGTGTTTTGACCTATAGTGGTGTTTGTACGATCCCATGAGATCGTGAACTGAGCCCACTTAGTCCCCCTAGCCTTGACTGGATGTTCTTGAGTGAACACACAGAACGTCCAGGTGATGAGCAATTGCCAACCTATTAACTTCTCCTCACTTCTAGTTCGAGATTGCGTAGGGTTAGGGGTTTTCCTCTCGGGGGGTCCACTGAGTTAGTGCATGTATCATGTTGTCATTCCAACAGACAGATGTGACAGGTATCCCCCTCATTAGGAAGTGACGGGGGGCGGTGGGGTCGTGTCAGGGGACTAAATTAGACCATGACATTACTGACTTTGAGTTAATGACATCCACATAGTGATGGATGTATGGGAGTCCATGAGGTACATAACCATTTGGTCCTTTAAGTTTATTTTTTTGCCATCCCTAATAACAGGACGGGGGAATAACAATATGATAAGGAGAGGTCAGCTCTGACAATAATAAGAGTCCGTTCTCGACTACATCCGTTAGTACTGCAGGTCACGTATATGTCATGTGCTTTAAAAATTGCGAAGCACAGGAGGTACTTAGTATCTGTGGCCCTCTCTTATACTGTGTTAGGGTTGCTGGGCAAACCCAAGCACTGGGCTCAGCAGTTTCCCTCTTAGTGTTAAGGGAGCACAGAAGGACATGTGGATGACCCACTACGAGGGTGTGATGATCATGGCCACAGCCGTTTGCAGACCGCCAATGCGACCAGAGTCACGCCGTTATATCTACCAGATAGCGGGACCAATGAATGGGGGAAGGACATCAATGTATACAATGAGGGAGGAGGGCAAATACTATTTTTTTTGTAGAACAAGGGGCCCCTGTTGGATGTGTTATGAAGAGCAGGGGGCTGAGCATTTAGTAGTGAGGGGTTGTGGGTATTATCGCGTTAATGTGTGGGCTGGGGGGGGGGGGTTGTCGGTGAAGGCCAGTGCGACGTTTGAGTAATCTGGAACCTGAGGCCCCGTTGTATGGGGCCAACAGTTTTTGGGTCGTGGGATGCTCGCTGCCCACCCGCTCGGACGGTTGTGATTTTAAGGCTATTGTGCTCTTTATTTTTCTCAGTCGTGGCCTCATCCACCAACTGCCGAGTGAGTATTCTTTATGTGGTTCGGCTCTCAATTTAAACTAATCTTCATACAACACGCGTTATGCGTATACTCACTCCCCCTACACCGCAACTCACATCCATACCCCGCCAACGCCGGCTGTGGATCATAGTCCGTGTGACTCCGCCCCCCATCCCCCCCAGCTACGAGACCCCCCGGTGACTACTTCCCCGCCCCCTCCCCCCTTTTCCACCTCCCTTTCTTGGCCCCCTTGCGCCCCCCCCCTACAACCACCCCGCCCCCCCAGCCAGTCCCCGACCCCCCGATCCCCCTCTCCCCACACCCCCACTTCGCGCCGCCAGACCCCCGGTCCCCCCCGGTCGATCTATGAGTCAGCACCCGGGACTCCTCCTTCTCCTTCCTCTCGTTCTCCCCCCCCCGGTCGCCCCACCCCGTTCTCTTCGCCCCACGACTCATGAGCCCCCCCCCCCCCCCCCCCCCCCTCTGGCGGCCCCCCCAGCCCGACTCCCCCCTGCCTAACACGGCCCACCACCCAACCCGCCCCCCAGACCCACAGCAACAACACACCCCCCCTTGACATTGGAATCCCTCCAGCCAACCCCCCTCCCGCCCGTGCCCTCCGCCGCCCTACCGTCCTCCGCCCACACACACTCCATGACGAAATGAGCCCCGAGCTGCACCCCCCCACGCTGCCAGAACCGACCGGGAAGACAATACACAACCTACCAAACCGTCCTAGTGGGTGCGGTTTCCCCCTCCTCTCTTTTCTCCCGGGGGTCCGGGGGCCCCATTCAGTAGTCGCTTATGGGACCATGCCTCTCCTAGTTACCCACCCATGGTTTTTTTTAACCTCGTTTCCTAAAGATGCGTTCAACCACATTTAAGTTTTTCAGATGCCATATTTGTATGTCCCAAACCAGGAGGGATTAAAAAATTAAGGGGGGAGCAGCTCCTCTCATGATACGTTGATAATGATTTTTTTGTCTCATTGCACATATGTGTTGTACTGCAATTTTCATCATTTCTGCAATTTTGGGCATTTTTGGGTGTGCTCCAAATAAGCTGCAACTTGATGTGAATTTTTTAATTGTTCTCATAAGGATTTACCCAGTACATGAAAAAGAGTGTAAGAAATCTTTAAAAAAATAATTAAAAAATAAGTTTAGAAAATAATTAAAAATAATGAAATAATAATAAAAATAAAAACACTAAAGTAATTATGATTAAGCCAGCGGTTGGCCTCAGCATTCTGTGGGGAGGATCTATCGTAGAGGCAATGTTTTTTCAGGTAACCCTTATCATATCTACTCTTCACAACGCTTGCCGGATCAATCGAGGCCCGGGTGCCGCCCCCTCACTTACTTATCGTGTGTGATAGTGTAAACCAAGTTGGGTCCTTTGTTTCCCATTGTTATTTCCCATTTTTCGGTGGTAATTTGTGTGCTGCCGGCAGTAAGTGTAATCCCTGTAAAGAGGATAAGTGTTTGTAGGCCCGGGGCCTTTAGCGACTGTCTTGGATATTTCCCAAGGAGGTCTTTCAGATACGGACACTATATCTTATAGCTGAAACCCCTGGTAAACAATGATGCGAATCCATCATATGGGAGCATCAGTATGAACTTCAGCTCAACTTCACCATCCATCCTAGGCCAAGGAAAGCGTCTTTAAGGTCAATTTGTTGGGTGCTGAGCACCCAAAACACAAATAGTGCTATAATTTCCCGCGATTATGATGATGGTAGCAGAAACGGATAAAGGGTAAGAACTGTCTTCCACAGTATGATGATTGAATAGATCCGGGGAATACGAGCAGGGCCATGGAGTAGAAAAAAACGCAGCCGGCGGACTTTTCACGTATGACAAAGTCGCCGGGGCAGCAGGCAGAGTGCGCAGGCGCCGGGGCGGAACGCCCGCGCCCGGGCCCACTCCCGTCCGGCGCGCCACCAGATGGCGGCCATGCCCCCCCTTCACGCCCTTCCGCCCCAATGGCGTGAAGGTGGGGGATGGGAAATAATGCGGCGTGGCGCAGAAGGTCCTGATAACGATCCCCCATGAATCTAAGTGCGCACCAAACAATTGGACACCAAAAAAAGTGGAGCGGAAATAGAAGCGCAGAAGAGGAAAGGCAAAAGTCTGGATTCCGGAGCGGTTGCCAAATTGTCGCGCCCCAAAAAAAGAAACTTGCGGCGTGTCCGGAAAAGCACAAGCACCCAATATTGGGTGGCCAACACTTCATAAATAAGGGGCAGGCAATTACCGCGGAAAGTTTGATTGCCAATGCTGGGGAAGGTAAATAATGACTCCCCCCCAACCAGTGGTCATTATGTTTCCTTGCCATCCAAAGGAGTAGCAAATGGTTCTTTATTATTTGGGCGCGGGTTCGAGGAAACGTGCTCATTTTCAGGATATAAAGTGAGCACAGTGGATCTTAATAATTAGGCAGCACGGAGTGAAAGGGTTTAGAGAACCCTAGATCCTATAGTGATCTTTGCGCTACCAAAAGTGCCACCCCAAAACTGATTACAAAAGTCAATACAACTGGTGGGTCCCCCAAACTGGATTCTGCCAAAAGCACACTAGGTTCGGAACCACCAACTTGTGTCTGAATCAAACTTGGGCAAGAGGCAGGGGGTTTAAAGTCCCGTTCGTGAATGACCCAAGACCCACGGTCACTAGACCCATCTAACACACATGAGACCGAGGCGACATAGGTGATAGAGTGGCCCTTTCTGACAGTAGATTGTAAGCTCCGGCATCGCAGCTGCTGATCCATAACCAGCACCACCAAAACAACAATATAGAATGTCTGGGCCTGGTATGGCAAATTCAGCAAAATGCATGCTATGTACAGATATATAGTGTAATGCCAGGACACAGGTGGGCGCTGGGGGCACCTAACATTGCATGCTATGTACAGATATATAGTGTAATGCCAGGACACAGGTGGGCGCTGGGGGCACCTAACATTGCATGCTATGTACAGATATATAGTGTAATGCCAGGACACAGGTGGGTGCTGGGGGCACCTAACATTGCATGCTATGTACAGATATATAGTGTAATGCCGGGACACAGGTGGGTGCTGGGGGCACCTAACATTGCATGCTATGTACAGATATATAGTGTAATGCCAGGACACAGGTGGGCGCTGGGGGCACCTAACATTGCATGCTATTGCTATGTACCGTATATGTGTAATGCCCCCGGCCGGACACAGGTGGGTGCTGGGGGCCCCCACTCATTGCATGCTATGTACAGATATTAGGATGTTGCAGGGACACAGGTGGGTGCTGGGGGCGGCGACCTAACATTGCATGCTATGTACAGATATATAGTGTAATGCGCAGGACACAGGTGGTGCTGGGGCACCTAACATTGATGCTATGTACAGATATATAGTGTATGCCAGGACACAGGTGGGTGCTGGGGGACCTGCAAACATGCATGCTATTGTACAGATATATCGTTGTAATGCGGACACAGGTGGGTGCTGGGGGCACCTAACAGGCATTGTATGTACAGATATATAGTGTAATGCCAAGGACACAGGTGGTGCGTTGGGGCACCTAACATTGCATGATATGTACAAGATATATAGTGTAATCCGGGACACAGGTGGGTGCTGGGGGCACCTAACATTGCATGCTAGTACGATATATAGTGTAATGCCCGGACACAGGTGGGTTGCGGGGCACCTAACATTGATGCTATGTACAGATAATAGTGTAATGCCAGGACCAGGTGGGTGCTTGGGGCGGCACTAACATGCATGTAGTGCATGCTATGTACAGATATATAGTGTAATGCCAGGACACAGGTGGGTGCTGGGGGCACCTAACATTGCATGCTATGTACAGATATATAGTGTAATGCCAGGACACAGGTGGGTGCTGGGGGCACCTAACATTGCATGCTATGTACAGATATATAGTGTAATGCCAGGACACAGGTGGGTGGTCCACACAAGAGCTAATGCATAGGAAGCAGATCAGAACTTAAAAGAATATTTACTTGTTGTCTTTGCGATTTTCCTTCAAGAAATCACCTTTGCAGGAATGAAGTCGGCTCCACATGTCCCCTCATATGTAATACACATATTGTGAAGTTAGTACAAGTCACTAGTCATATAACCTACAATTCTCTCATAGTTACTATATGTGGATGATTAGGTTTTTCATTATAGAAGTGAATATTGCAAACAATCCAATAAATTAGATTGAAAAGTCTCTGAATGATGTAGTCGGCTAAGAGATCAAACAAAAACCAAATACATTGACAAACTATGTGTAAATGTAGATATATTGCTTTGTTTCGTTTTATATTGTAATAAATACAGAAAATGTTTAAAAATAATAAAAAAAATCTTTGCAATACTTTTGCATCGAAAATGCAAGGAGATATACAGAAAATTATTTTACATAAAAAGTGATAGAAAGCTCAGGATTACATTACTGACTTGGTAAAAAATGAACTCAGAAAGAGTAAATAGATAAAAAGATAAACATGAATATGAGATAGACAGACAGATATTTAGGTAGAACGATAGACTGATGTATATATATATATGAATAGATAGATTAAAGAAATAAAAAAGGCAGATAAATATTCATCTGTGCTTATATATTTACATATTATATATATTTCTTGTAAGATGGGCAGAGCAATGTGTGTTTATAGATAGAAAGAAAGAGAAATGAGTGTAATAAAATGTATAAATGTCTATCAATAACTATCTATCTATCATCTATCTATCTATCATCTATCTATCTATCTATCTATCTATCTATCTATCTATCTATTATCTATCTATCTATCTATCTATCTATCTATCTATCTATCTATCTATCTATCTATCTATCTCCTATCTACCATCTATCTATCATCTATCTATCTATCTATCTATCTATCTATCATCTATCTATCTATCTATCTATCTATCTATCATCTATCTATCTATCTATCTATCTATCTATCTATCTATCTATCTCATATCTATCTATCTATCTATCTATCTCTATATCTATCTATCTATCTATCTATCTCTATATCTATCTATCTCTATATCTATCTATCTATCTCTATCTAGTTTTGTAGTTCTATAGATAGATACATATGTAGATAGACATATATACAGTATGTGTAGATATATAATGCATCTGCTATCATGGCAGAGGATCTGGAGGTCCTGATAGCCGGATTACTGGACTCATGAATGGCCTCTTTACAGGGAATGTTAATTGTTATCTCTGGTGAGTAGCAGGGTATTATATATAAGATGGTGTAATACCTGTGTAATTGCTTCTGTTATCAGCTGGATTTTTAGCCTCTATTGCTGTCTGGGTCTGGGAAAATAATTCTGTACTTTGTGTATGAATCTTGGGAAGTTATCATGTATACTGAGCACTACTTCCCATGTATCTTTGCACAGATTCTGTATAAGTCAGTGTGCTTGGTTTACAATCCTTCATCCTGGTGGTAGATGTCCTTCAATAGGGGTTCACCACCGCAATACAGATGACAATCCTGCATCCTGCTTTTGACTAGATACTCTCATGTGAATGGCTTCATAGAGCAAAAGGAACTCTAATATTAGACTGAAGCAAGACATTCATTGCAGTGGTTGATGTCTGCTCTTGGCTCTCCATTACCTTGTATGTTGTGTATATTTCTTACTATGTCATGCAAAAATAAATAAAACACTGATATTCTCTGCCTTATTATCTGTCATGCTGAGACGTAACTTCAAGCTCCTGTGCCGCAGTGCGACAATTGGATCAGTCAAATTCACATTAGAAAACCTTTGGCATCTAGAACAGGCTCATTCCCCTCTCCCTGCGAAGAACACATGCATGCCCAGCTCAGCTTTGAATGGTGGAAATAGCTGTCAAACTTAAAGGGAATCTGTCAGCAGTTTTGATTAGACCTGTCCAATCATATCTATTTGCAGGACTGTGAAATATGGATTTATA
This sequence comes from Engystomops pustulosus, assembly GCA_019512145.1. Classification (NCBI taxonomy): domain Eukaryota; kingdom Metazoa; phylum Chordata; class Amphibia; order Anura; family Leptodactylidae; genus Engystomops; species Engystomops pustulosus. Next base: position 9,286,287 of record CM033649.1, read on the forward strand.
TTTGAGGATTGTAGCTCCATGGATGTGCCCTCACACTGCTGTGCTCTTATCTCTCTGCACTGAGCTGTCCTGCTGCCCCCCTTTTATACTGTGAATACTGCAGCTTACAACCAAAAATCAGATACAGCTTTTACTTAGCGCACTGTAGACTGAGCTCAGAGCACAGCAGTGTGAGGACACTCTTCTAGTACACTTGGAGAAGCTACAATCCTGTAATATAGCCAACAGCATTTGCCGTATTTTTCGGACTATAAGGCGCACTGGATTATAAGGTGCACCATCAATAAATGCCTGCTAAAACGTCTAGGTTCATATATAAGGGGCACTGGATTATGAGGCGCACCATCAATAAATGCCTGCTAAAACGTCTAGGTTCATATATAAGGCGCACCGGATTATAAAGATGAATGACCAGCAGGTGGCAGACCTGTGCACAGTTCAGGGAAGCTGTTGTCTGTAAGTACGGTTCATATAGAAGGTGCACTGGACTATAAGGCGCACCTTCGATTTCTGAGAGAATCAAAGGATTTTTCTGCGCCTTATAGTCCAAAAAATATGGTAGTTTAGTTATTTAGTTATTTAGACCCCTATAGGGTGTTTGTACGATCCCACTGAGATCGTGAACTGAGCCCACTTCCAGTCACCCATAGCCGTGACTGGATTTATTCGAGGTGACACAAGAAGCGTCCAGGTGATGAGCACATTGCAAACCTATTAACTTCTCACCTTCTAGTTCCGAGAATTGGTTAGGGTTAGGGGTTTTCCTCTTCGGGGGTCACTGAGTTATTGCTCTGTACATGTTGTCATTCCAACAGACAGATGTGACAGGTATCCCCCTCATTAGGAAGTGACGGGGTGAGGGTCGTGTCAGGACTACATCTGACCTGACATTACCTGACCTTGAGTAATGACATCCACATAGTGATGGATGTATGGGAGTACTATGAGTACAATAACATTTGGGTCCTTTAAGTTTATTTTTTGCATCCCCTATACACAGGACGGGGAATAACAATATGATAAGGAGAGGTCCAGCTCATGACAATAATAAGAGTCCTGTTCTCACTAATGATTAGTACTGCAGGTCAAGTATATGTCATGTGCTTTAAAAATTGCGAAGCACGGTACTTAGGTATCTGTGGCCTCTCTTATACTGTGATTAGGGTTGCTGGAGAAACCCAAGCGCTGTGCTCAGCAGTTTCCCTTAGTGTTAATAGGAGCCACAGGACATGTGATTGACTGACTACCAGGGGTGTAATGATCATGGCCACAGCGTTTGCAGAGTCCACAGTCGTATATATACAAGATAGCAGGCCAATGAATGGGGAAGACAATCAATGTATACAATTGATGGAGGAGGGCAAATACTATTTTTTTTTTAGAACAAGGGGCCCTGTTGGATGTGTTATTAATGAGAGGAGGCTGCTGGACATTTATTAGTGAGGGTGTGTGTGTATTATCGAGTGTAATGTGTGGGATGGGGGGTGTCAGTGAGAATTTAGATATATGGAACCCTGATGCCAAGTTTGTACTGGGGCCCACAGTGGTCTTGTTATGCTACTGCCAAAACCCCAACAATAAGGGCATATTTGAATCTTTATTCTCTTGATCAGTAGTTGGACCTCACTCAACCAATGAGATTATTATTTCCTATCCTGTGGCTTAGGGATATCAATTAAACCTAATATATTCATACAAAACCCGTCCTCATGAAGTATAATAAATCCAAAAGCAGGTGTGGATCATAGTAGGTGAGAACATATCATTGAGAGGTGCTCTTCCTCCCCCCTTTTCACCCTACTCCTGGTTTGGACATCAAAAACTGAATGTATGAACCAAAGTTGTGGGGTTTTAACAGGGACATCATTACTACGGTAGCAGTCTTAGCAACTGCTATGGGGCCCACAGTGTCAGGGGGCCTTAGCATCTGACCTGACACACATTGTGCAGCATAATATGTACATATGATGCACTTCTTCCACAGTAATAGTGGGTGAGTATACAAATCTATATTTTCTAAAGGGGGTAAGGGGGCCCCATTCAGTAGTCTGCTTTGGGACACTGCCTCTCCTAGTTACACCCCTGGGTTTTAACCATCGTTCCTAAAGATGCGTTCACACATTTAGTTTTTCAGATGCCATATTTGATGTCCAAACCAGGAGTGGATTTAGAAAATTAAGGGGGAGCAGCTCCTCTCCATGATACGTTGATAATGTTTTTTTGTCTCATTGTACCATAATTTGTTTTTACTGCAATTTTCCTCACTTTCTGCAATTTCTGTGCATTTTTTGGGTGTGCTCCAAATTAAGCTGCAACTTGCATTGTGAATTTTTTAATTGTTCTCCCTAAGGATTTAAATTGCATGAAAAAGAGTGTAAGAAAATCATTTAAAAAAATAATAAAAATAGTTTTAGAAAATAATAAAAAATAATAAATAATAATAAATAATAAAAACACTAAAGTAACTATGGTAAAGGCAGCGGTGGCTCAGCATTCTTGGGGAGGATTATAGTAGATACAATGTTTTTTCAGGTAACCCTATTCATATCTACTTTCACCCCGCTGCGGAATCCATGAGCCGGGTGCCGCCCCCTACACTTACTTATCAGTGTGATAGTTTGTAACAAGTTGGGTCCTTTGTTTCCCATTGTTTATTTTCCCATTTTTCGGTGGTAATTTGTGTGCTGCCGGCAGGTAAGTGTTAATTACCTGTAAAGAGGATAAGTGTTTGTAGCCTGGGGCTTTAGCGCCCTGTCTCTGGCTATTTCCCAAGTAGTCTATCAGATGGACACTAATCTCTCTATTAGCTGAACACCCCTTGTAAACAATGACTTGTGAATCCATCATTATGGGAGCATCAGGTCTGACACCTTCAGCTCAACCTCACCCATCAATACTCTGTCCAAGGAAGTGTCTTTAAGGTCAATTTGTTGGGTGCTGGAGCACCAAACACAAATCGTGCTATAATTTTCACCGCGATATGATGAATTGGTGCCGAACCGGAAAGGGTAAGAACTGTCTCCACAGTCATGATGATGAAATAGAATCAGAGGGGGATATTTATCATACGCTGGTGCTCGTGCGCCAGCGTATGATAGCCCCGCCGCTGCAAATTCGCAGCCCGATACATGAAGAGGCTTCTGCCTCTTGATGTATCGGGCTGCCAGTTGCGTAGCGTTTATCCTACGCCAGGCGAAGAGGGCCGGGCGATAGAGAAGAGAGAAAGAGAAAGAAAAAAACTCAACCGGCGGACTTTTCACGTATGAAAAGTCACCGGCAGCAAGCGGAGTGCGCAGGCGCGGGGACAGTAACGCCCCGCGCCGGGCCCACTCCCGTTCCGGCCGCGCCCCCCCTTCCACGCCCCTTCACGCCCCACTGGCTGAAGGTGGTGGATTTGGGGAAAAATAATCGCAAAAGCTGCAATAAGCATAGCATTTGCGATATTTCAGGGCCTCTGCGCCACTGGCGTGCGCAGAGGTCCTGATAAATATCCCCCCATGACTCTAAGTGCGCACCAAAAATTGAACCAAAAAAAGTGTCGCTAAACTAGAAGCGCAGAAAAATTTCTGGATTCCGTAGCGGTGCCCAAATTGTGCGCCCAAAAAAAGAAACATTTGCGAGTGTCCGAAAAGCACCAATATTGTGATGCCAACACTTCATAAATAAGGGGCAATTAACGCGGAAAGTTTGAAAGTCAATAATGAATCCCCCCCACCGGTGTTTCCTTCTTTTTCTCCTCTGTCCATCCAAACTGAGTAGCACATGGGCTTATTTATTATTTTGGGCGCAGGGTTGCGATGGAACCGTGCTATATTTTTCAGTGGGATATAAGTTTGTTGCACAGGGGATTAATGAATTAGCGCATGGACTGAAAGGTTTAGAACTCCCTAAACTCGCTTATGGCTGATAATTTTGCGCCAAAAAATGTGCCACATATTGATTTGGAAAAATAAAAACTGTTGGATTCACAAGAAAGAAGTCTAGAGCGTCGGAAAAGACCAACATTTTGGCGCCAATACTTCATAAATTAGGGTGCAAGAGACGCAGCAGGGGTAAAAAAGATTTACCGCCAGTTTTCCGCTTGAATGTGGATCATACATGACCACCACAGTGTAACTAGACCATATTAAACACATGAGCACCCCAGTGCTACAACAAGGTGCTAAGAGTTTGACCTCTTCTGACCCGATATTGATGGTCAGACCTAAGGATCGGTCACCAATCTTTAGCCCCAAAAACCACGCCCCCCCCCCCAAAAAAAAAAAAAAGATAAGAAGTTTTAATGGTCCCCGGGTACTGTCACATTATAGAATAACATAGTATATAGCAATCTCCTACTAGTGGCTGCAGGAAACTGATCAAAAATTTTGAACATCCCCAAAAAAATTAGATAAATCAACAGTAGAAAAAAGTATATCATATACTCACATATGACATTCACTATGAAATCTCTGGTAGAGAAATATGCACAAGAAATCAGATTACATAGCAGTCTATGGAGAAGGGGAGGAGTGAGCAGACAATGAGCTGCTGCTGGAGCTAATAGTAAGTTACTATCTAACCCTAAGTGCTTTATTTACATTCGGTCCATTTCTGTTATGTTCTATATGATCTGCCAAGGCTTCTGAGAGAGAGCGAGCAGATTTTCCTATACTTTCTGTGTACAGTATATGGGAGACATTATAGCAGCTAGTCTCCAGCCACCAGCTCTAAGACAAATGTGAATTAGAGAGAGATCCCGCAGAGGGGAAAACTTCTAAAACAATGTGAAATGAAAGTCATATAATATACAGCGTTAGCGCTATTCCACACAGGGCCGACGCCAGCACTGGGCATCCCCGGGAAAGTGCCAAGGCCCAGGGCTCCTGGGGGGGCCACAGAAGGCTGTAGATAAGGAATGCATATGGGGTGCGGGGGTCCGTATCTAATGAATTCATACGGGGTAGAGGGGTTTTATATATAATCGCCATGAATAGGCTATTTGGGATAGCCTAGGGAATATTTTAGGGAACATAAAATAGTTTCTGAATTTTTAATGCCGCCACGTGAGTTCACTGCAAAAGGACCTACTGAGGCTCTGTCGCCCAGGGGCCTCCTGTAACCTGAAGCTGACCTTGACAATCACTGTACTATAGATTTATACAAAGTTTGTTGAGAGGTTAGGTGCGCTGTAAACTTCAAGAATTTTCCTTCTGTTGTTATTCTGTATCCACGTAACATCATACCTACATGTCAGTCTGTACAGGAAACCTATTGAGTCCTGTGATCCTCCTGGGTGATGTTGTGTTTGTCAGTAGACGGCAGACGATTTTCTGGGTCAAGATCTAAAGAAGAAAGATAAACACGATTTTTCTGTCTCCGGTTATTTACTATGTGGTTGACATGTCAAAATATTATGTAATAGGGGTTTTCTGAGATTTAGATGTGATGTCTATGAGATGAACAGCCTCTAATATATATATATATATTGTGGAGTAAAGTAACACAATATAACATAATGTATGCACAAGAAATCCTCAATGATATGTTTTGATTATATTAAAAATGTTGCCATTTTTTTACATTCTATATATTTCCCTATATATTTACTTACAGGAGATTACACATATAAATAAGGAGTAAGTGTATGATCTCAGGGGTGGACTGCTGCATCCCTCACATGACTCCCACACGATTGCCCCGAATCCGTAGTTACAGCGACCCCATAGAAGTTATTGGAGCTATGGTCGTACATGCAGACCACCAGCACACAATATCATGAGTCCCTCTGGAACCAACACCCTTATGATTGGGTTGGTACCCAAATTGGTAAACTCCCTGCAATTAAAAAGTCATTCCCTATACCAGTGATGGTGAAGTGCCCAAAGTGCCCAAAGTACAAGCAACACCCAATTATTTATCGCAATGTGCCAACATGGTAACTTAAGCAATAATTTCTTGTTCACGGCTTTCAATCGCATCAGCGTCTTGAGGAAACCAATACAGTAGAAAGAGGAGAAATTCTGATTATCATTGTAGCTTCTCCCAAACAGGAAAAATCAGTGGACGGGGGACCCAAGGATGACCAGCTCTGTCATCACCCGTCTCCTGTAGTTCCAGGAAATCAAGGATGTTACACTTTAAAAGTTCTGTGTGAGGCCTGGATGTCCTCCGACTTCAGGAGAAGACCTTGTCTGGTGAACTCCTTGCTGGGTGATGGCCCACGTGCCCAATTAGATGGCACTGAGTGCCACCTCCGGCACCCATGCCTTAGGTTCGCCACCACTGTCCTATACAGTCCCATAGACGTATTGTCTAGATTGGGGTCTCCCAAAGACGTAACTTGACACAACTGATATCTTTTCGAAGACCCCCCTTCTTACGGTTTATCATTTATAGTTCTGGCCTCCTACTATATGGAGATTTATCCTGTCTTTGCCATGGGGTGGGGGCACCATCATTATGTGGGTGTTAAAGAGGATTCTTATTTTGTGTATTTATGACATATCCACAAGATCGGCACATGTCACCAGCGGGACCCACATCTCGAGAAGAGGGGTTCACTAATCCTTTTTCCTCAGCTGGGCCAAATGTAGAGTTCATTGCGCATGCACAGCCACACTACATTTAGGATTATGGGAGCAGTTAAAATAGCCAAGGGTATAGACTTGGCTTTTTTCGGCACTCTTGTATACCTCAATGGAAAGTGGCTGCGCATGCGCACAAGAAACTCAACATTTGGCTCAGTGCGGGAAATAAGATCAGTAGACGGCTGTTCTTGAGATAGACCTGAATGGAGAGTGGGCGCATATGCAACAAACTCTACATTTGGCTTAGCTGTGGGAAGGGGGTCAGTACACTCCTGTTCTAGAGATACACCTAAATAAAGAGTGTGGTCGAATACGTGACAAACTCTACATTTGGCTCAGCTGTGGGAACAGGGTCAATAGATACCTGTTCTTGAGATACAACTGAATGGAGAGTGTGGGCGCATGCGCAACAAACTCTAAATTTGGCTCAGCTGAGGAAAAGCAATCAGTAGACTCCTGTTCTTGAGATACACCTGAATAAATAGAGTGGGATAAACTCTACATTTGGCGCATGCACAACAACTTCTAGATTTGGCTCAGCTGAGGAAAAGCGATCAGTAGACTCCTGTTCTTGAGATACACCTGAATAAAGAGTGTGGGACACACTCTACATTTGGCTCAGCTGTGGGAACGGGGTCAGTAGACTCCTGTTCTTGACATTGACCTGAATGGAGAGCAGGTGCGCATGCGCAGCAAACTCTACATTTGGCTCAGCCCTGGGTATAGTGTCAGTTGTTCTTGTGATAGGTACTGGTCACAGATGTGGACCCTGCACGTATCATGTATTATTATTATTATCATTATTACACAAGATGGGAGAACCCCTCTTTGAGCCATCCGTGTCTACCTAATGTTTTTTTTTTTTAAATAAATGAACCCAAAATGTCAGCGCAGGGTGATGACTAAGGCTGAGCAGTCTTCACGTCAGATGTTAACAGATTTGGACATGCGTGGGATCTCTGCCTCCTATCTATGGAGGAAATCTAGTTTTTGATGCCCCGGCTGTGAACAAGGTCATCCTTAACGTTCTGAACATCCCAGGCAGCAAAAAAAAAAAAAGAGGGAGAGAGAGAAAGGAGCCCGAGGGTAAATGTTCTGGGCCTAATCCTTTCTGCCATTCTGAATATTCATGGAACATTGTCATAACACATCAGGCTGTTGGGTAGGACAAAAGATCTGTCGGCACCCCTCCTCATTCCTCTGATGGGGCAGGAGACAAATGCTGAGTAAACACTTGGAAAGAATTTGCTGGGCCCATTCTCCCAGCGATGAGAAAGACCCGAGCCTTTCTTACAGGCCCAGAACTGCTCAGCCCATTAAAGTACGCCCCATGGCCCGTGAAAGAGGGGCCTACCCACGATGAAAACATGGATTATCTCATTTCACTTTCCTTGTATCAAACAAGCGCGGACGCCCTGAGTGCACTTGGTCTGACACGCAATTACAAAAACAGGGACGTTTAGGGAACATGGCAATTGTTCCTGAAATTTTACAGATGACCTTGTTCTACTGGGAACATAACATGAGATTTTGGCATTTGGCCCCTTTATCTCTCGCTTTCAAAGGCCTCTATTCACCAGGTTATTGTAGAGGCTTCTGGTTACCAGGATGCTCCCGGGATTCCTGTCTCCTCATAAATAGTGCAGGGGATTAATATAGAAAACTGAATCTGGGACTTTTCCCCAAAAATATTGCAGTTTAATGACAATTTTTACCAGTTACAGTGAATGAATTCAGTTTTTTTTCTGTGTTTATTTCTTTGGAGGCCTCACTGATCAAAACTGCCCATAGCAACCAATCAGAGGCCGGCTTTCATTTTCACAAACCAATATTAGAATTGAAAGTTGAGCTGTGATTGGTTGCTTTGGGGAATATAGGCAGTCTTGATATTAGATGGTGTGAATCTAATTTTTAAGTATAGGTCACTTTGGTATAAGTTAACTAAATTTCAATCACTATAGACTCCTATCATAATCCAGGTTTGAATATTCTTAAGGACAAGGTGGTCTGTATAAAGTCTAAACTATACGTACAAGTTCTTCAGCTCCTCCTGCTCTATAACATGCTGCCTGCAGACAGGACAATATGTACAATCTGCTCAGCTCCTCCTGCTCTATAACATGCTGCCTGCAGATAGGACACTTTGTACAATCTTCTCACCTCCTCCTGCTCTATAACATGCTGCCTGCAGATAGGACACTATGTACAATCTGCTCAGCTCCACCTGCTCTATAACGTGCTGCCTGCAGACAGGACAATATGTACAATCTGCTCAGTTCCTCTTGCTCTATAACATGCTGCCTGCAGATAGGACACTATGCTCAATCTGCTCTGCTCCTCCTGCTCTATAACATGCTGCCTGCAGACTATACATAGTGTTGTATCTGCTCCGTTCCTCCTGCTCTATAACATGCTGGCTGCAGATAGGACACTATATACAAATTAGTCAGCTCATCATGCTCTATAACCTGCTGCCTGGAGATAGGACTGGACTGCATATTTTATGTCACAGGTTCTCCACTTATAACATAATTTTGCAGGTAAGGTTGGCCTTCAAACAGTCTTCTTCACTTTCAATCTTATGGAGGATCTCAGCTTCAGCAAATTATTAGGGGTTCATCTGTGCACAAGCTTAAAGGGAACCAGTCATCAGATTTTACCCCATAAAATTCCTCAGTTAGGGTAGGAAATCTCTTTTCTAGAATTACCTAATTTATGTGAAATTTTGCCTGTTAACATTTCAAAAATCTCCTCCAAGTCATGTGCAAATGCAGAAACGAGTCATATTTTACCTGAGACGAGTCAAGTTTAGAGGTTTCACGTTTGCTGGTGTCATATTAAAGATAAGAATCTCATCTTTCTGACCACATCAGGCTTTTGGTTTGGTGACCTACAGGGGCGGAGATACAGACAGTTAAATACAAAGTTGGGAATGTGAGCTGCGGATGAAGATCCGGTTCATTTTTATTTCTTTAACTGACCGTTTCTTTGGGTTCTGTACCAAACATAGTTCTAGCTGCTATAAAACCGGAGAAAGGTGTTTTCTGAAGTGATTCTCTCCCTGCAGCCTCATCTCAGGCAAATATGACTTTTTTTTATAGGCAAACGGGTCAGATTTTACACAAGAGGAAATTCTAGAACGGAAATGTCATACCCAACCTGAAAGAGATAGTTAATGGGGTAAAATCTGATGAAAGGTTCCCTTTAATAACTATTTCCAGTGACACCGAGCAGAACTATAGTGCAGTTTTGGTACATGGAGGGGCATTTATTAATTTTGGCGCAGGGTGGCGCTATAAGCGTGCTATATTTTCCAGTGGGATGTAAGTTTGTGGCGCAAGGGAATAATGAATTGGCGCACGGACTGAGAGGTTTAGAACTCCCTAGACTGGCTTATAGCTGCTCAAATTTTGGGCCACAAATTGCGCCAAAAAATGATTCTGAAAATAGAAGCTCCGGAAAACTTGTTGGATTCACAAAAGGTGCCACAATTTTGCGCCCAAAAATTAAGTCAAGAGTGTCGAAGGGTCCATTTTTTATGGCACACGAATCATGCAGGTTTTTAGACTGCGACTATCGCAAGGGATTTGTGGGTAGACCTTCTTTTTGTGTGTCTTAAGTGTGCAACACAAATGGGGGCATTTGTTATTGGCTTCCCAACAAAATTTTGGCGTTTTTCTTTTATTGCTGCACTTTGTGCGCCATGTTCTTGTCGGCCTGTCAATTTAGCTTCTTCTCCAAAACTCACACTCTTTTTTTTTGTTCTCTCAATTTGGCCGTAGCTTTTGAATCCCGACACTCTTCATGCACTTCTAGTTTTCGGACCCTTTTTTGGCGCAATTTTTGGCGCGTGATTAGACCAACCAAAAACAAATCTACCAAGTTCTTTTTTATTGTCATCTAAATGGAGTCATTTCAGACGATTCTATTGTAAGTCTAATAAGTCCTTGCGCCACAATCTATAATCGGAAAACTAGTAGCGCAGGAAAAGTGTTGAGATACAACTCTGCACTGCTGCGCCCAAATTATGCGACCAATAAGAAAAACATGGGAGAGTCGGGAAAAAGTTAAATTGTGGCAGCGACACATATTAAATATGGCGCACATGGCGCAGCAACATAAAAAGAACCTGCCGCCAAAAAACGTGCGCAAAGACAATAAAGGGGGTCATTTACTAAGGGCCCGATTCACGTTTTCCCGACGTGTTACCCGAATATTTCCGATTTGCGCCGATTGTACCTGAATTGCCCTGGGATTGTGGCGCATCGGTGCTGGCATGCACGCGACGGAAATCGGGGGGCGTGGGCGAACGAAAACCCGATGGATTCGGAAAAACCGCCGCATTTAAGACAAAAAATGTGTAGCGAAAATTACACTTACCTTCACCAGGTATGGGCCGGTGAATTTCAGGGCATTCCAGCGCGCCTTCGGGGAACTTCAGCGCAGCAGCGCCACCTGGTGGACGGCGGAGGAACTACCTTAGTGAATCCCGGCCGGACCCGAATCCAGCGCAGAGAACGCGCCGCTGGATCGCGAACGGACCGGGTAAGTAAATCTGCCCCAATAAGTCCCTGCCGCCCCGGGGACGACCTTGATATCTATGTATAAAGCTTCATGCACATGAATGTTGTTTTCATCCGTTTGTTATTCTTTTTTCTTTTTTGAGGATCTCACAGTAACATATTCATTTCATGGGACCCATGTGGTCAGAGCTGGCGTTAGGGGGCGGCAAATTGTGCATTTGCTAAGGGCCCCCTGTCCTAAAGGGGCCCCCTGGATGTGGATTTTTGTGTGCAGAGGATGTATTTCTATGTCTATATGTCTATTCTCTATCTGTCTAGTTATCTATCAGTTATAATTTGTGTATACACTATCTATATATTTGTCTATCTACCATATATACTCGAGTATAAGCCGAGTTTTCCTGCACAAAAATTGTGCTGAAAAAACCTAACTTGGCTTATACTCGAGTCTATAACAAAAATTACACTCTACTCACCTTTCCGATGCCTCTCGCAGGTCCTCTTCCTGCTTTGGCTCATCTTCGGCTCCTTCTTCGGGTCTCTACACGATGCTGGCAGCGCACAAACAATGAACAACGAAGCCAGAAGAGGACCCGCGGGGAGTCTCGGAAGGTGAGTACAGTGTTTTCCTTTTTTATAGGCTTGGCATGCTCAGGGTAGGGGCTGGAAGGCTATATACTGGGAAGATGGGCTGGCTATATACTGGGGAGGGGCAGGGGCTTGCTGGCTATATACTGGGGGGCAGAGACTGCAGGCCATATACTGGGGAGATGGGCTGGCTATATACTGGGGGGCGGGGCACGGGCTGCCGGCTATATACTGGAGCGGGGCAGGGGCTGCAGGCTATATACTGGGGGGGCAGAGGCTGCAGGCTATATACTGGGGGGAGGAAGGGGACTGTTCAGCTTTATACTGGCTGGAGGCTGTGACCAATGCATTTCCCACCCTAGGCTTATACTCGAGTTAATGGGTTCTCCCGGTTTTTGTGTTAAACTTAGGTACCTCAGCTTATACTCAAGTATATATACGGCAACCATTTATCTATCTAGCTTTTTGTCTATTTATCTATCTACATATCTCCTATCTATATCCTGTCTATCTATCTCTCATATTTTTCTTCTATCATCTATCTCGCTATCTATGTATAATCTACTTTATATTTGTGCATCTAGAAATCTATCATCTGTCTATAATTCTATATAATCCTTCATATTTATCTTCTATCATCAATCTACCTCTCATCTGTCTATCTCTTGTAAATCTTACTACAGCCCCATATTACACATTGGGGGTCATTTACTAAGGGTCCGAATCGCTTTTTTTTGTCGGGTTTCCCGAATGTTTCCGATTTGCACTGAATTGCCCCAGGTTTTTGGCGCAAGCGATCGGATTGTGGCGCTTCGGCGACGGCATGCATGCGACGGAAATCGGGGGGTGTGGCCAACGGAAAACCAGGCGGATTCGGAAAAATCGCGGTATTTTTTTTAAAAAAAGTGTTGCATGACACGCACTTACCTGCACCAAGAAATAGAAGGTGAACTCCGGTGAACTCCAGTGGACCTCGGCGCAGCAGCGACACCTATTGGACATCGGGCGCATGGACCTTAGTGAATCCTGGCCAGACCCGAATCAGCGTCAGAGAACCCGCCGCTGGACCGCGACTGGATCGGGTAAGTAAATCTCCCCCATTGCCTTTCCATACTACTGCTTGTAAACCAAAATTTTATTTTAGGGCCCCACTTTTAGTTTTGGCCGCTCTTGCATGTGGTGTTTTTGCGGATCCGTGTGGTGGCTGCAGAAAACTCAGAGCAGGTCCTATTCCTGCCCGAGCCTTTGCAAAAAAATCTACAGAAAAGTGTAAATACGGATGCCAGAGCGGAGTCACCCACTTGCGATCCGTATTTGCGGATCAGTTTCTATTTAACACAATCATGTCACCCCCAAGCGCTGCCATTTGCAAGCCTTACGCTTTTCTGCAGATCTTGGGGTCATACAGACCATAAGTGCCGGCATACGGATCAGACCCCTATGTTGTATGTCTATACACCGGGATACATTGTATACTCTCCTTGGGGGTCTGCAATCATCTACTGTCCATGTCTCGGAGGCGTTCACCATCTCGCTATACACAGCCACTATTTCCTAAGATTTTTTTCAATAATGGTCGTTAAGGGTTAAACCAAAGGGTATCTTTTTCATTCCTAAAAATGCAGCAAGTAGATTTCCCCGGTGTCCACAGTAAACCTTTGGCGGCCGTCTCTCTGGCAGGTGAATCGCCGAGTAAACAAGGGCCCGGTAATCCTCTAATGCGCTATTAAAAAGCTGCCAGTCAGTGCACAAGAGCCGCTATAAGGGGTGACATTTGGAGATGGTGGTCGTGTCTGACGGGTCTCTTTACGTGCTGTCGGCGGTCTATGGGTGTTCCAGCATATGGGGGATAAACAGAAGAGTAAAGTACTGCCATATACTGTACTGTGTAGCACTGCCATATACTGTACTGTGTAGTACTGCCATATACTGTACTGTGTAGTACTGCCATATACTGTACTGTGTAGTACTGCCATATACTGTACTGTGTAGCACTGCCATATACTGTACTGTGTAGTACTGCCATATACTGTACTGTGTAGTACTGCTACATACTGTACTGTGTAGTACTGCCATATACTGTACTGTGTAGCTAAAGTCTCATATAGAGAAGGAGCATTGCGGGCACAGCCAGCTGGAAGTAAGCAGGTCGCTGTCAGTCAGAAGGAGCAGAGATGGGCATAAACGGAGGTAGTCGCTTAAATCACTGTGGTTGTGCACGTACTTTCAGAAGTAGATAAACATAGTCCATAAAGATAGAAGACAAAATGGCACTCACCAAACGTGAAAGAATAAGCTTCTTTATTCAAAAGTCCATAGGAAAGGTACACAGGGGGGACACACAGAGCCGCAAAGCCGACGGGCCGTTTCGCGCCAGCCGGCGCTTTCTCAAGGCAGTGACGGCGCATGCGTGTACCTCACCGGATATAAAGGGGAGGAAACACGCACGCGTCGTTATGGCAACGATACACAATCTAATAAAACAAATTCCGCTATACCATGACTCCAAAATCCAGACAAGAAAGCCTATGCCGCTCCAATTTTGGGCGATAATAGTTGTACAGGTAAATAGGAGTCAAATCTAGTAGCAGAATAAGAATGTAAATATGGGTGAAGGGTCAATGTCTAGGCCGTATTACCTGATAAAAACATACATTGTGGGAAGACACGATAGTGTGTAGTACACTCGGCATAGTCCACAGGTATCTAGCTTAAAGGAAGACCTTCATATCATTGCGGTCATTAAGCCCTGATGCTCCCATTGCCCCAAACTTCATGATACATCTACTCTCACGTCGTAACAGGTTGAGAGAACGATCCCCACCCTCAGAACTACATTCCACCCTTTCTATACCCGCAAACTTTAGGACATCGGGGTCTCCATTGTGCTGCTGTCTGATATGCTCGATCAGACGGGGGCAGCCATTGCCTGTGATTACGGACCTCTTATGTTCTCTAAATCTAGTAAAAAGATTCCTGATGGTCTTGCCAATGTAATATCGCTGACAAGGGCAGAAGACCACGTATATGACGAAGGTAGACCTGCAGGAGATAAAGGTGTTAACCCTTTGAGTGACGCCTCCGAAGGTGATACACTTGGCCTGGCTGTTAAAATTGCAGTACCGACAGGAACCACATTTGAAATTACCCTTCGGGGTCCCTCTCTGTAGCCAACTATCGCGGGGAGAGGAGTATCTGCTCCGAACCAGGTTATCTTATAAGGTGGTGCATTTCCTGAACGCTATCATAGGTCTATGGGCAGTAAGCTCAGATAATTGCGGATCCTGTGTGAGTATGTGCCAATGCCTATTAATGGCTGATTTTATGGCAGATTCGCATGGGCCATAGTCGAAGGTGAAGACAAAGCGTCTATCTCCACTGTCCCCTACTTTTTGATGTATACCCTTTTTGGTTTTTAGGAGTTTATCGCGGGGTACCGCTTCAGCCCTATACCGGGCTTTTTCAATTAGCGGAGCAGGATACCCACGCTCCAGTAGTCTAGACTGTAGTTCCTCAGCCTGTTTGGCAAAATTTCCATCCTCACTGTTCAGTCTCCTAAGTCGTAGGAACTGGCTATAGGGCAGACCTTCTTTCGTGTGCTGTGGATGATGACTAGTATAGTGCAGGAGCGAGTTAGTAGCTGTAGGCTTCCTATAGGCCGAGGTACAGGGTTTACCATCAACCACTCTGACCTTTACATCCAGAAAATCTAACTCCATCCCTCCAAAAACTGCAGTGAATTTCATATTCATCTGGTTAATCCTGTTCAGGTACTCTACAAATTCCAAAAAGGACTGTTCATCCCCTTCCCAAACAATAAAAATATCATCCACATATCTGTGGAATGCCTTCAGTTTCGTTGTGTATGGGTTGTCCAGGGAAAAAATGTAGCGACCCTCAAAACAAGCCAAAAAAATGTTGGCGAGGGTGCAAGCCACAGGGGTACCCATGGCGGTGCCCGTATTTTGGGCATACCATTTCCCATCAAAAGTGAAGGCATTATGTGATAAGACAAGACGCAGTCCATTACATACAAAATCAATGTATGTGTCTCCTTGGCCGGCATTAGCGAGTACATCCCGAACGCTCTCTACCCCCAATTCCTGCGGAATGCGTGTATACAGGCTTTCGACATCGATAGATGCCAGATGGTATCCTTCCAACCACTGTGTGTCCCGAATAACCTCCAAAAAAGTGTTAGTGTCCTTAAGATAGGACGGGATGTCAGGGAGCAGGGGGCGCAGTAGCCAATCTAGGAATTGGGATAAAGGCTCGAATAGGGAGCCGATGCCAGCCACTATTGGGCGGCCAGGGTTTTTTTTTAGGGTTTTATGTACCTTAGGTAGAAAATACCAGCACGGGTATTTAGGGCTAGTAGGGAAGAGTTTCTCCGCTGTGCGCTCTGACAAAACGCCATAAGTAACGCTCCATCTGAGAAAGTCCCGTAATTTGGTTTGGTAACGGGCAGTAGGGTTACTGTCCAAAGGTGTATACGTGGACCCATCCTGTAATTGCCTCATGGCTTCTTTGACATAATAGTCCCTAGTCATCAAGACCACGTTGCCCCCCTTATCGGCCGGCTTAACCAATATATCAGTATGGGTCTTCAGCCAGCGAAGGGCGCATAATTCGCCCCTGGTAAGGTTCCTGGGGGCCACTGGATAGACCAGGGATTTTACATCCTTGATGACCATCTGGCTGAAGATTTCAATAGGGGAGCCGGTCGACACAGGGGGGCAAAAAGTGGAATTCATACCACCACGAAAAGCAGGTATCTCCACGACGGAGGAAAATCCATCCGTATTGCTGAGATCATCCACGCCCGTATCCATATCCAACAGAAGTTGGATCTCAGAGTATTGGATAGGGGCTGCAACACCATGAGGAAAAAAGCCAAGGGGACCCACCGTGCAAGGGACTTCACCTATATATGTTTTGCTAGGGGCATCACTTCTATCTTTAAAGAATTTATGCAAATTGAGTTTTCGAGTAGCCTTAAACATATCGACTTCAAATTCAACAGGATCAAAAGTATTGCCAATAGCAAAATTAAGACCTTTAGACAGCAGAGAAATACAGTCCATAGACAACACGATATCCGTGAGATTGATGATGTTGGAAGTCCTCATAGATCTAGTCTCGGGGGTAGGTCCATGGTTAGTACCAATGCTATGCGGGTCGTCTGGATTAGTACACATACTGTCCAGATTAGTAGCAGGATTAGTACACATACTGTCCAGGTTAGTAGCAGGGAGATGGTGGGCAGGGAAAAGGATGGGATCAAGATTGAGAAGGTCGGGACAGGGAAGAGGGGAGGGAGAGGACGGTTGCTGCTGGCTGGGGAAGGGGGGGGTTGCAGTATGGGCGTATGGGTAGTCCGTACCTACTGGCGTGTTCTGTGTAGTACTGCCATATACTGTACCGTGTAGTACTGCCATACACTGTACTGTGTAGTACTGCCATATACTGTACCGTGTAGTACTGCCATACACTGTACTGTGTAGTACTGCCATATAGTGCTGGATATAGGATGGCATTACATGAGAGCTCAGACTCCTGGGTGTGAGCGGCAGCTACTGTAACTCTTTTCCATGTCTGGCTGCAGGCTATCTCTCTAGGTCTGGATTCCCAAGATCCGTATTCATTCCATATGACTGACCCCGCGGAATGCCTGACAGTTCCCGAATCATCACCTACTGATCCTTCCCAGACTGAGGTGACCCGTTCAAGGACTGCTGGTGCTTAGTCAGTGCGGTTCCCATGCTGACCATGCAGGACACAACTCCACTTCCCAACTGTGTTGTTTTAGCGCTACTTTATGAATAACGTAAAATCGGAAAAAGACCCCAATGACTCAGGACTGCGGTTCCATCATTTCCCCTGGAAAGTCCCGGCCATTTTCCCCATTCCCCTTGATGGTAATTCGTATTAGAAAAGGTA